>CM023201.3:41988088-42014697 GCA_004115045.4 Sinella curviseta | reverse complement strand
ATTAAATTGATTAAATCGTATTTAAATTAATTATTTATAAACGCCCGAGTAGGTACAGGCACCGGTTATCTTGTAATGTTGAAAAGAAGGATGGAAAAGTTGTATTCTTATGTATGGAAAGGATATCTTCTAGCTGGCTTATTATGCATCCTGATTTTATTAGTGTTCTCACGGTACGCCATCCACCCACGCATGCATTGGTATCTCGATTCATATGATACAACCCACCAACCCTGTGCGCCCACCACATTCCAAATGTACACAACAGAATCGTATCATACTCATGTGTTTGTCTGCATGCATTTCCATTTTTATCTCATTCTCATACGTAAAAAACAATACCAATATAAGAATGGGTACTCCTTCCTCCAACTCTTCTTCAACTTTCCACAAAAAAATGATGATCTATTTTTAACACTGTATTTAGTCATCGGAAATAGCTCATTTCTCTGCAAAGTTTTCATGAGTACAGACGCGTTTTCTTTTACTGTAAAAAACTGCAATCGAACAAGACCCACTTGTAGTTTGTTGAGTCTGAAATGGGAAAGTCAAAGAATACTAGGCCCCATGGGGGCAGTTTGAGAAAAATACAGAAATCCAAAGGAATTTTTAGGAAACAATACACTCCAATTTCCTTGAAACTAAAACGTAAGGCTTTACGTCATGTACGAAATAGAAGCGTTGTGGCAGATAGCCAAGATAACAGACGCGTTGAAGAAATACGACAACTTTTACGAAATACGAAACCACTTCGGCTTATTGAATTAAAAAAAGGCAACAAACGCATGCAGAAAAGTTACAAATGTAACGACAAAAAATGTGGATTTATGGCAAAATCTTCCTCAGCGCTCGATCATCATATTCTACATAAGCATAACTGCAGTAAGTGCAAATGTAGAATTTCAAATTTACAAAAACATGCATGCAATGAAGGAGAACCTGGCTCAATCCCAGAAGTTGATATTTTTGCAACTTTATTCAGTGAAAAAGCTAGAGCAAACAAAGGAGCTCTAAAAACTTTTGTACATAATTATAAGCAACATGTAATTTTACTTGATCATGCTTTGGCTATAGTTTACGACGATCTCTACAAGCTTCTGGAAATGTTCGTACGATCATATAAAGGCATACGTTCAAAACTTACATTTATTTGTGATACCACAAATTTGAAGACACTGGTGAGAAAGGACATGAGTTTCCATTCTGAATACATATATATTACTAACACCTTTTATATTAAAGATGTTATAGTGGCAAGTCTTCGTTATATAGAAGGAGTGGTAAGAGTGCTCACAGAATCTGGCAGTGGAATAAAAATAGAAAATGTAAAAACGTTAGAAGTGTGCATTGGGATTTATAGACCTGTCCGTCCACGTGGGTTCATTGAGCTTCCACATGGGCTTTCTCGCCGTCGTGGGCTACTTAACATCATGTGTGGAATGGATTGTTTCCGTCTGTGCATTTTAGCTGGATTGTATGAGGATCATATCAGAGAGACCATTTATCCTGGCAAAGAGGCGCTAACAAAACGTAATAAGCAATCCTTAAAAGACAAAATGAAAAGTGAAAAAACATATGAATCTCTAGTTTCTGAAATTGAGAATGAAGGGATATTGGATTTCACTGGCTTTGAAGGGGATTTTGACTTGAATGAGTTAAAAGACTGGGAAGAAAAAAATTGTGTAAGTGTCAACGTGTACGAATACGACGAAGAAGTTCAAAACGTTTTTCCTTCGCGCACCACATCTTTAAACTTTGTTCGTCACGTAAATCTAATTTTACTTTACAACGAAAAACAGGAAAGCCACTTTGTGCTTGTACAAAATACTTCAAAGTTCTTTGGAAAGCAAAATATGAGAAAAAAATACTGGTGCCAATTTTGTCACCAAGGATTCTGCAATCCTAATCATAAAGAAAGGTGCAAGTTGATGAAAGATGTAGGCTTTCAGTTATCTCCCAATAAAACAAGATTTCGATTTCGAGGCCACAAGAAACTGTTGCCACCGGTTTATAGAATTTACACTGATCTGCTTTATATGCGTGACGATAAAACTGGTGAAATGACAGTCAGTGGATATGGCGTTGCTGCTATAGGACCAACGGGGCATTGTGATGCTTCGCAGTTTTACATTGGCGAAAATTCAATGTCCCAGTACATGGATTATGTCATCTCACTTGCAAAAGATTTGCAAAATATTATGAAAGAAGAGCAACTTCCCTTGCCAAAAATGACAGAAGAAAATCTGGCAGTGTTCAATTCTTCTACAAGCTGTGTTTATTGTGGCGAGAGATTCACAGAAGAGAATTATAAGGTACGTCATTCTCACCATATTCCTTATTCATCTTTTCCAATCCAAGCCTGTTGTAATTTTTGCAATTTGCAAATAAAACCACGAATGCAAATCCCAATGTTTTCCCATACCCATGCTAAGTTAGGAAATCACATGATAATTCAGCACCTCAAGAAAAAGCATGCACGAAATATTCACATAACGGCAAAGTCAAGTGAAAACTACATATCCATCATCTTTGACTGGAAGCTAAAGTTGGTAGATAGCAAAAAATTTCTAGATTATTCGCTTCAAGATTTAGTTGTACGTCTCATGGAGTAGTGTTATCTTAAAAAACTTGAACCATTTTTACACATGCTTGACAAAGAAGCGTTATTCAAGCCATTGTTCTTTCCTCATACGTTTTTCAACTCTTTAAGCAAACTTCAAGAGAAAGAGCTGCCAAAAATGGAAGCGTTTGTGGATATTTTATACGACAGGGAAATAAGCACCACAGAATACAACTCTGCCAAAGACGCGTACAAAAAATTAAAATGCAAAACGTTCTACGATTATTGTATGGCATATATGAAGAGCCGTGTCTTTCAGTTGGCTGGGGTAATGGAAGAATTTGGAGAATGGTGCATGCAGAATTATTTGCTCTCGCCGCTGCATGAAGTGTCCTTGGCTAGCTATGCATTCTCACTTGCTACATATCATTCTCGTGCAGCATTTGAGATTCCAACTGAACCAGAAATTATAAGTATTATTTTACAAAATATAAGAGGAGAAGTGAGTCATCTTGCAAAAAGAGTTATTACCGCAAAGTCAGAACGTTTGGGACATGAAAACGTAAAAGATGAGGAAAGAGTAGAATTGCTCATAGCCGATCTAAATTCATTATACCAATATTGCTTAACAAAAGCAATGCCATATGCTGATTACAAGCTTTTAAATCGTGAGGAAATACAACGTATTAACATTGAAAATCTCAACGGCGATGATGGTAAGGGATATATTTTATGCATTTCATTTACGTACCCAGATGAGATTAAAGAAAGAACCAAGGATTTCCCGTTCTGTCCTACCAGGCACAAACTCAACTTTGATTTTTTGCGAAACGCGAGACAGTTCAGTGAAGCATGCTTACCATCTCAGAAAAATGAGTTGGGCGTAAATGCACTTTTGCTTACTCAACTTGACAAGGAAAACGTAGCCATATATTACAAGCTGGCACAATTTTTTATAAGACATGGTCTTAAAGTAAAGGCTCTGCATGACATTATGAATTTGAGGAGAGAGAGTACCTAAAAGATTTCATCAACAAAAATCTGCAAATTCGAAGAAGTACAAAAGACAAGTTTCACGAAGCCATCAGCAAAAACATAGGAAATATGATCTTTGGCAAGTTTTTGTCTATCCATAATAATTTGAGTGTAAAATGTTGTACGAATGAGAAAGAAGCAGTGCGCTTGTTGGCAAGGCATAACTTTCAAGATGTAGGAATTGTCAACCACGACGTTTCTTTATTTTTTATGAAAAAGGACGAGTGCAAATTAGATAAAAATATACTGGTTTCTTTCGTTGTGTTGGATTTGGGGTAAGCTTCGTCTCTATGAAATCATTTACGATTACCTCAAACCAAAGTTTGGCAATAGAATTACTATATGTGCGTCGGAGACAGACAATTTAGTGTGCGAGATTTTGGATCCAAACAAAACTTTTATTCAGGATTTAAAAGAGCTGAAGGAAATATTTGACTTCTCTACACTTCCTCGCCATCATATTTTATTTGATGATAGCAAGGCAAAGCAACCTGGAATCCTCAAGATTGAACAGCCTTATCCACTGCAGTTTGTTGGAGTGAAGCCAAAACTTTATTCTATATTAAGCAAGTGTGAAGCCTGTTTACAAAACGAAACGCAAGATGTTTTGCAGTGCTATAAGTGCGAAGGAAAAGATGTTAGTGTTCCGAAAGGAGGATCAAAGAGGAAAGGAACTCCTCACTCTGTTTACCTTAAAGCTGCAATGCAGCAAGTAGCAGACGATGACGAGAATGACGAGAGCTCAGTCAAGTTTCTCATTACAGAGTGTCAAAAACAAAAAGTGACTGTGACGGAGCGAAAAAAAGTTATATTTTCTGCAAAGGATAATCATCGCGTCTGGCTGGATTACAATAATAGTGTACCCTACGGATATAATATATAAAGTGAAACATCGACATCATCGTGTTCAGTCATTGATGGAATGCTGTGGGATTACATTGACCTGAAGAAAAATGAAAAAGCAGAAAAAAGTTACGTTTTCGACTGGTAGCATTACGTATGTTTTTCACGACGACGATTCTTGGAGACAAGCCAGACAGTCAACTTGGTTGTGGGCCAGCGTAGACAGACGCAGGTTCATGGATCGAATAAAACAAACAGAAGCATTCTTGACGCCTGTTCTCCAGAAAAAATGGAGAGAATATTGCAAGAGTACGAATTTTTACTCAAATTAGCAAATGCCAAAGGAAGCAAACAACGACAGATCATCAATAATGCAACCCCAGAAGAAGTGCTTGCTTTAATTGAGTGTGCCAAGCTGTGTGCAAAGCAGCGAGTGAAAGTGCCTGGACTTGATAAACTAAAAAATGCAAAAAGATTTAAGCGTGCTTTGGTGCTTTTAAAGAAAAATAGTAAACTTTTAGCCCCAGTGATTGTGAGCATTTTATGCAGTGTGCTTCGTGAAGCTTTGCATTATGTTTATAATATGGAATGACATAACTGTAAAATGCAAACTTTAAAATGGAAGACACTTATGTAAAACGTGCTTGGACCAACTACGGTCAGCCTGCTGCATTAAAAGCTTTGCATGGCTTTGTGAAGGCCAGGGGAATTAAAGACATTAAAGAAACTGAAAAGAAACTGAGCAAGATATATGCTTTCTCGGTTCATAAACCGGTGCGACGGAAATATCCAACCCGGAGAATGATACTAAAAGGACCACGGGAGCATTTCTGCGCTGACTTGGTCGATATGCAGCAATACTCCCGACAAAATAAAGGATTTAACTGGATGCTATTTGTGATGGATGGATTTACTAAGGAACTATTTGTTCAGCCTCTTCGGAAAAAGACAACAAAGGAAGTTGCAGAAAACTTTGAAAAAGTGATCAAGCAAGCCAAAACTGCTCCTGCATTCACTTTTACGGACATGGGATTAGAGTTCACGGGTGGGGCATTTCAAGACTTAATGAAAAAATACAACATTACGCACTACGTGTCCCGGACAAAGCGGAAAAGTTTTATGTGTGAGCGTGTCATCAGAACAATTAAAACACTTTTGGCAAAGTACTTTACGCAAGAAAAGACAAAGCGGTGGGTGGAAATTATCCCAAAACTCGTTTCTTCTTACAACAATACTCCACATTCAGCACATGGTTTCAAGCCCAGCAACGTAAAGGCAAAGGACAGCGATGAAATAATTCACAGATTATACGCAAGGATGGCCCAAACGCCTGTTCCACCGCCAAAGTACAATATTGGCGAAAAAGTGAGAATCGCCAAGAACAGACTTACCTTTCAGAAGGGCTACGACAAATCTCTTACGGACGACGTGTACGTCATTTCCTCCTACGTACCCGGAAGTTTCCCCGTCCCCAGCTATAAATTGCAGTCTTTGGACGGAACCCCAATTAGTTCATCATTTCTATCAGAGGAACTTGGTTATGCAGGAGACGAAACCTAAACGTTTTCAAGATGGACGATGCATTCACCGTTACGATGGTCAGTAATGAGCATACAGACTCATTTGCAAATAACCAGTACCGTAATTTTTCCAACTTACTTCCCCGACCACTTCCCCTTGAGGGATATGAGGTTGCTCTGCAGTACATTGAAATCTACGATAAGTATTCAAAGACAGAGGTTGCTCCGCCTGTACAAGCCATCAAAGTGGAGAAAGAAGAAGAAGAAGAAGGAGGAGAAGAAGAAACGATAACAAATCCATTTTTCAAGTCAGTCGGAATAGACAATGAAATAATTGTGGACGAGACCCCAGGAACAGGACTTAATGTTCCAAAGCAAGCATCAAGCTTTTTGGGTTATATTAACAAATTCAATACACTCATGGGGAGAAATCTTATGCAAATCAGGATATCACCCCACTTTGCCAAAGCTGAAGATAGGGAAATTGAAAGTAAAGTTACAGAAATAGCTATTGTTCTTGAGGAAGAGGGAAGGGAGTTGGAAATAAAGTACCCGTTCAACCGCATTCTTGGATTTTCACAAGAAATATTTCAGAAAGGACGTACCGTTAATGACTTGCGACCTGACATAAACGCCTATAATGCTCTCACTGCAGAGGATACGTTGGGAATTTATTTGTTTCGACGGCAAAGGAAAGAAGTGCTAATTGAGCAAATTTCTAATGATCCCACCATTAATACGCTGTGCAATGCAATCGTGTTTGCACTTGCTGGAGCAGGGGTGGTCATGACATTGAGATTTAAAAAGAGCACAAAAACCATCGAATTTGACGTTGCTGGTGCTGGGGTTACCGTAAAATTGTCAAAATTCGTTAATAATTGGCTTGGCCTTGACGACAATTTTGAATTCGTTCGCGATGGTTCACTCGCCGCACCATTAAATAGGATAAAAATTCCTGCAGCGCCTCAGATAGCCGTAAAAAATCCTAAAGCTGCCATAAAAACCTGTAACAAGTTACTAGTGATGTGCGACCTTATATCAAATCAAATTTTTGCTGGAAAAGAAATGCCAGTCTTGGCTATGTTGAATCGGGTGGAGAGTGAAGAGTTTAGAAGAATTGAGTTTGCACCACATGTCCAAGTATTTAAACCGGTCGCTGTAAAATATGCTGACCAGATTAACATCAGAATTCGTCCAGATCACACTGACTACATGGCACTCTCTCAAGAACCAACCGTAGTGGACCTATTTTTCAGAAAAAGAAAATGAGTATTGTGTGTGACGAGGAGAGGCAATGCACCATGGAGTTTGACAGCGATGGAGATAGGGGAATCCCCAGCGATTTGATTCCACTGGACGTGACAAATTCGGGAAACGAAAAAACACAAGTTTACAGAGCAGCAGAAGACAAGAGGAAAAAGCCAAAGTCCCCTCGCAAGCACATAAAAGGGGCAGTAAAGCAGAAATCTGCCAGTCTTAAGAAGAAAGTCGTGGGAAATGGACGCAGCAAGGCAGCCGCTACCAAGAGTAAAAAGGTCGTCTCCAAGATAAAAATAAAGCCGAAGCAGAAGAAGGACATTAAGAAAATTGCAAAGCCCAAGAAATCCGTGCCCAAAGGGCGTAAAAATAAACGTTAAAATGGAGCGCATGCAGCAAATCGAGATTGAGGGGCAGGAGCTAAAGTCTGCCGCCTCATACCACACATCACTGGATCTCACAACGAAGCCGCCAACTGACATTTCTGTGGTACATAGTTATGTGGAGGAAGTTCAACCTGTTCGTTCACCGCAATCAGCAAACACTCCTCTTGAGTTTTATATTCCCCCATCAAGTTCCCAGTACACCGACGTAACCAGTATCCAGCTATGGCTAAAAGTAAAAGTTGCAGGTTTCAATGGAGGATCTCTGACATCCGGCTCTAAGACCGTTTGTGGAAATTTTCCTATCGCATCACTCTTTTCGGACTTGGACATTAAAGTGAATGATGCCTCCATTACAAGGGGAACTAATAACTACCCTTATGCAGCAATGATATTTCGCCTACTTACCACTGGATCGGATTCCCTCATGTCGAGAATGAAAATGGAAAGGCTATATAAGGAGGACAATGAAGGCTCAATCAACGTAACCAGTGAAATGTACAAAGGGCTGAAGGGATTGGGAACGCAGTTTGAAGTTTTGGGGAAAATTTATCATGGCATTTTAATGCAGACTCGCATGTTTCATCCAAAAATGTCTCTCAGAATAACGTTGAGACGTGCCCCAACAACGTTTGCATTGCTTGGAGATGAGCCAGCGACGGGCACAGTCTTTTCTGATATTATTACGATTGAGGATGCGCATCTGAAAGTGAGAAAATGCATTACTCATCGCAAAGTGCAGGAAATGCATGAAAAAGCTCTTTCGCGAGGGCTGAGATTGGAGTACCCATACAAAGATTTTCAAGCTCTCAGCTACAGCGTTGCAAGCGGAAGTACGGATGGAAACTCAGAAATTCTACAAATGGGCCCAGCGCCAGATGCAGTCGTCGTGGGATTTGTCAGTTCTAAAGCTTACTCTGGAGCACCATCAAAGTCTCCGTTCTATTTTAAAAACTACAATGTTAAATCTGTGAGCGTTTCGCTGGATGGGGAGCCACAAGTTTTTAAAGCACTGAAGATGGATGGAAAGAAAGGATTCCTGCATGCATACTCACAAATCTTTAACTTGCTGCCAAAAATGGAAGGAGGAAGTATCATCACGCCAACAGATTTCATAGAGAAGTGAATGTGACTACTTGTGTTTGACATGAACAATGCAGTGAGAGAGAATAGATTTTCTCTGAATAAAAGTGGCTCGCTTAAAGTTCAGTGCGAGTTTTCAGAGGCGCTCACTGAAAACGTTCATGTAATTGTTTGGATGATCATTCCAAGCTCATGGAGATGGACAGCAACAACGCAATATATAACCAATAGAAAATGTCATTTCTTGAAGAGTATTGTATAAAAGTGTAAATAGTATATAATGTCTGCGTGGGAAGCAGCACCGATTTCAATATTCTTGAAACCTCTGACCAAGCAACAGCAGTGGAACGAAAGCAGCAAGGATCAAACATGGAAAATAAAATCAATTTGACGGGGCAACCTGCTCAGCCTCTAAAAGTGGCACGGGAATATCCAAAGAAATTTATGGAAGACATTCGGAAGGAACTTGAGCAGAAACAAGATACTCTCGCCCTTGAGAAAAATCCCAAGTTTTGGACAACTCCAGATGTGCACGTGGCAGGAACTACTTTGCTTGTTAAGCAGCATGCAAGCGAATTTCAAGATTTCATTTACTTGCACAGAATAAGCATGAAAACAGGAGGAGCAACAATATTCAAGTTCCCGACAGCAATGGCGCCTATGTTAATTGCTCGCATGGATGATTTCGTGGAGAGGAGAAACGCTGGGGAACTAGTTGGGGAATTGGAAATTCAGCAGGAAGATTTATCCTCTGACAATTTCTGGAAATCTGACAGCTGCATAAAGATTTGGAATTTCCATATCCGTCCTTTTCTGTCAAACAATTCAAAGAATGTGCAGTTTCGACTATGGCAGGACGTTGACTCTCAGTTCTACAAGGAATACAAAAGTGAAAATGGATCATTCACATGGAAAGGACCGACAAACTACATTGGCTTGGATGCTTTCAAGAAGTTGCTCACCATACTTAAAAGTTTAGCTTCTCTTGATGAGGTTGACGGATAAAATGTTAAATAAAATGTATAAAAATATAAAATTGTTAAAAATCACAAAAAAAGTGTAGTTATTTTAAGAATGGAGTGAATAGTATGTAATCTAGTTTTAGCTCACAGTAAGTGGGGACCTCAAATTGTTTTTTCCTTTTTGTTATTTAATTTAGGAGGTCCAGCATTAAGAGATTCGCATAAATGATTGACAGCATTGTCATTAATGAGCGGATCTCAACCGTGATGCTGCTGACGAGGTCACGTACGGAAAGTCCGAAACCTCTAAATTCTTTTTGCTGTATAAATGTAGACGAAAGTTACATGCGTATTGTTTTGTTAATAAAAATGCACGAACTAAGAATTCGAAGAGTCTCATTGGCGCACTTATTAAGTAGCATCCGGTCATTACATTGAAGTATTGAAAATAAAAATCGGTGGAGAAATGTGTGTGCTGGCGTTAATTAAAGTTTAACTAATCTGGTACATATACATACACACATTGTGAGAAATAGGGAAACATTACAATAAATAATTCCTCCCTCCTTAGGAATTTCAAAATTCCCTTTGGCTCATGTATAAAGTATTATCCTGGCATTACATTGACGTATTGAAAGTAAAAATCGGTGGAGGAATGATTGTGCTGGCCATCGATAAAGTTTAACTAATCTGGTACTTATACATAAATGCATTGTGAGAAGTAGGGAAAACATTACAATAAATAATTCCTCCATCCTGAGGAATTTCAAAATTCCCTTTGGCTCATGTAAAAAGTATTATCCTGGCATTACATTGACGTATTGAATGTAAAAATCGGTGGAGGAATGAGTGTGCTGGTCATCGATAAAGTTTAACTACTCTGGTACTTATACATACACACATTGTGAGAAATAGGGAAAACATTACAATAAATAATTCCTCCGTTCTGAGGAATTTCAAAATTTCCTTTGGCTCATGTATAAAGTATTATCCTGGCATTACATTGACGTATTGAAAGTAAAAATCGGTGGAGGAACGATTGTGCTGGCCATCGATAAAGTTTAACTAATCTGGTACTTATACATACACACATTGTGAGAAATAGGGAAAACATTACAATAAATAATTCCTCCATCCTGAGGAATTTCAAAATTCCCTTTGGCTCATGTATAAAGTATTATCCTGGCATTACATTGACGTATTGAAAGTAAAAATCGGTGGAGGAACGATTGTGCTGGCCATCGATAAAGTTTAACTAATCTGGTACTTATACATATGTAAATGCATTGTGAGAAGTAGGGAAAACATTACAATAAATAATTCCTCCCTCCTGAGGAATTTCAAAATTCCCTTTGGCTCATGTATAAAGTATTTTCTTGTCATTGCATTGACGTATTGAAAGTAAAAATCGGTGGAGGAATGATTGTGCTGGCCATCGATAAAGTTTAACTAATCTGGTACTTATACATATGTAAATGCATTGTGAGAAGTAGGGAAAACATTACAATAAATAATTCCTCCCTCCTGAGGAATTTCAAAATTCCCTTTGGCTCATGTATAAAGTATTTTCTTGTCATTGCATTGACGTATTGAAAATAAAAATCGGTGAAAAAATGAGTGTGCTGGTCATCGACAAAGATTAATCATTTATTTTCTGTCTTCTTGTTTTATCATGAAATGAAAAATGTACATATTTAGAAGCTCGTCAAAAAACAAGGGTCGCTCGCCAGGAAGCCAAACTCAGCCAAGAAGCTCTTCATTCGCAAATAGATGCTAACTGTATCGCACACATGTGCAGGGTATCATGTTACATATCTCTCTCTCATCGTTTTCTGTAAGAAGCAAAAACAATGCAAAAGTACCTCAACTTATTTTTATCAACACTCCATTCCACGGTTGCCTTCTTTCAAGCTACCGGTTTTTAAATCTGCAAGAAACTTTCCATGTAAAACGGTTTCATGCATTACAAATACTGCATGTAAAGTTGCGTAAAGAAGTGGTGGTGGAGCGGTTTAGTGAAGCACACATGTACAAACCACATCCTTCGAGTGCAATATGTGACTGTACCGGCGTAATCTGGAGAGCTTGTTTGCGTTTCTGGGTGGCTGTCAAGACGGTCTAACTGGGCTTCTGATGTACAGTACATGCATAAAATTATTAAGTCGGTAATTTTAATTGTCCATTGAAACTTGACAAATATGACAAATTATCCTTCCCATACATAAGAATGCCACTTTTCCATCCTTCCTTTCACCATTACAAGATACCTGGTGCCTGTACCTACTCGGGCGTTTATAAATAATTAGCTAAATATACGATTTAATCAATTTAATTACCTAATTGGTCGAGGGTCTTCGGTTTCATTTGTTTACTACTTAGGTACTATATATTATACTCAGTCAGAGGGAAGCATATATAGTAACTACCTACCTATGTACATTATGCTATTAGTGATGATGTGACCAAACAGACCACCGTCGTGTGAGTGCACTTGTGAAGCATGTGAGTCATGTGAGTTACTTTTGGCTGGCTGTGCGTTAGTATTTAGTATGACAGTCGTCATTGTCACCACCAAGTTCTCAGGCTTCATGAAGATCATGGCTTTTCCATGTTGACTGCGTATAGTGAATAGTGACTCTCACACACTAGTGTACTCTCACTAAGCTTTTCACACATTTTTCATACGTCAGGATTAGCTGGCTACTGCTGGATGGAAACAATCTGGCGCAGTCTAGAAGGCACGCATTTTCCTCTGATTCTCTAAAAGAATTTCTCATAGTTGGGAACTGATCTCCTACGTGCCAATGGAACGGAATTCAAGAAGAAAGGTAGTCAGTGAAACTGGAGTCAAGTAGGTATGCCTTAAACGCACGAAGAAATGTTAGCCTTATTACTTAAAAAGGCAGGCTGTGAAGGGATGATCTGGTTCAAAAATGCTACAAATGTGCATTTTAATAAAAGGGCGCGGTGTAAGTGGATGCATACTAAACGTTACCTAATCTCTAGTATGCACCCTCTAGAATTGTCACTACCATCCGGATTCAACTTTCTAGAAATGTTCAAAGTAAACACTTGGTTTTCTATATCAGGAGTTGTCGAGTATAAGTACTTTTACATTATACATTATAGAGACGAAACTGATATAAAAAATTGTATAGTTAAATAGGATAAATAGTATTTCCAAACTCTGCGAAGTGTACATTTTCTTTCCATTCCCCACAACCGATCTAATTTTCAACTTGTTTCGTTGCTGCTTGTTTGGCGACCAGAATTTCCCCAAGGCCTTGACTTGATTGATCGCTCCTGCTCTCCACATGTTCATGGAGATAAATTTAGAATGTTTGAAAAACTAATTATGGGAGTGAGCAACAAACCACCACAGCGCGCCGTGTGCTAAGTTATTTAGCAATATATACAGCAATGATGGTATTTACATATTTGCATTCGTGTGTATTCAGCTTCGTATTATATTTGGCCATGGGTTTTTGGTGAGCATTACTTATCATTGTAAATATATTTAGGTATGTATAATTTAGATAGCAAATACGTTTATCCATTTTCACAGTGGCAGAATAATGTATTTTGCATATTTACTTTATGCTTTTAAAGTGAGATCTGATTTCATATGCATACTTGTTTGGCACTTAAAGTATGTTTGGGTGTATTTATGTTTTGGGCAATGTTGTTTATAGCTCTCCTTTCATTAATGTCTATTCAGAAAATGAAGACAGAGAGATAGATATACACACAGCGAAGAAAGTTGGTGCACACTTAATTCACAAAGTTTTAACATAATTTCAGATACAGCTAAGGAGAGAGAGGGAGAAAAAGAGAAAACGAGAGAAAAAGTTTGCACTTCTTCGCTTAAAGTGACATTTATAACACAACATGAGCGCAAATCTAGCGGGCTAGAGCGACTCTGGTGGTGGTACTGTGTATGGTACGGTACCTGAACCACCACTCATTTGTTTCCCCTTCCCTGTTTAAAAATAAGGCGAGAGTGTGCCTGTTGTAAGCAGTGTGAAAATTCACAACATTAATTTAGCGACGATGATGAGAGTAAGAAAGGGGTTACGTCCTTCCCTTTGCGTTTTCTGGGTTGCGGTCTTAATTTTAGGTGAGTACATAGGCGCACACAAATCTGTACAGCGAGTACTAACGGTTTCACAACTTTGACCTATAAACCAACAACGCTAAAAAGTAAACTACCTATGGCAGGAGTGCCAAACTACGCTACCTCCACACGACTAGACTAAACCTTAGTTCTGTGCGATAATAAACTATCTATCTAGCGATTCATTCTGGCCTGTTATTCACTTTCTACAGGGAAAATACATGCTACTCCCTGCATTCATCTAATTGGCACAGTGGCTAATAAGAATCTGTACACCGCCACGAAAGAGGTTTGCCAATTAAAAAGTATTCAACAATAAAGAGTTATAGTGATTCTCTCAGAAAGTAAATTGCATTATTTGATTTCTCTTAAATGTTCTTTCAGCTAACTTGGTTTGCCTCCTTGGAATACTGTCACAATCTTGGAATGAGTTTGGCGGTACTTGAGAGCGAACAGGAAGTGATGGCTGTGGAGGACTACT
Organism: Sinella curviseta; assembly: GCA_004115045.4. Classification (NCBI taxonomy): domain Eukaryota; kingdom Metazoa; phylum Arthropoda; class Collembola; order Entomobryomorpha; family Entomobryidae; genus Sinella; species Sinella curviseta. Next base: position 42,000,459 of record CM023201.3, on the reverse strand, counting down.
TGCTACGTTGCAACCGTACGGTGAAAAAATCTTGTGGGCCTTGTTAATAATCATTAATTATAGTTGTTTGGAAAGTTGGGAAAGTAGAAACCATTTTGTCTTGTGATGGCATAATGAGTGATTGTATACAAACGATTTTGTTTAGCTAAGCATCATCTGTGGCTCGCTGGGACGGATCTGTTCGAGGAGGGAACCTTCACCTGGATGAATTCGGGAAAAGCGGTGGATACTAATAATGTTGCAAGATGGCTTGATGGACAACCGGATGGTGGTCTCCGCCAAAATTGTGTGTTGATTAATGGCTTGACATTGAAGTGGGAGGATCAGGCATGTTCATTTATTTATTGCAGACCACTCTGTCAACTCCTCTCTTGAAAAATTTACGACATTTTCTCCCACCCCTTTTTCAGTGACAGTGCTGAATGTTCCTTTTGAAATTGCCAGTTAACTTGCATGTTAATTCATTTCTCTTTTCTCACAAGCTGTTGCCAACTGCATGTGGTTGCACTTTGTGGCGTTGATTTGTACTTTAGGTTTATGGTGTAACGACTTTCAGTACCATAAATACAGTCTCTCTAGCTGGTTAAATAATAATTTATACAATCGTACCAAAATACCCCTTGGATTTCAACAGACGACCCTGGCATTGAAACATATTATTATACTGCTTAAGCAAACGAATTTCCGGGAAGGACAGTTCTTGAATTAAATTCCTTTTCTCTCCTTTCTTCCAATAAGAGTTTTATATTCTTTTGATCTAATCTGAAATGTCAATCGAAAGGTTGAATGGTAGAAATAGGGATAATTTCATGTAAATTGGGAGTGGGCCTAGATCAGATCGAATTCACATATTTTACTGTTGAAACGATTCATTGTCAGTTATCGACATCAATGTATGTGCCTATTCCCGTACAATCTATGATATTCTGCATGGAAGCTTTTTCCCTAATAATATTTTTAGCAAGAGCTTATTATCCCGCAATAAAAGAAATATATATATATTATGTCAGACAGAGCTACTTCAATACTTAAATGTATTTTAAAGTGGTCTCCTTTCTTTTTCGCAAAAGGCAATATATTTCATCCAGTAGTCACAAACGAGACATCCAATTTATACATCCAGTAACCTAATGTGCAAGTACCCTCGATTTTCGATCAGCAAAAAGCAAAAAGTGAACATTGCTACATGAGTATACCAGTTATCGCCAGTGCTCATTTTGTAACAAGACCAGCAAAAGAACTTTGCAAGCTGATAGCTGAAATCCCACGTAAATCCAATATCACAGGGTATTTCAACAAGCTTCCTTCTGTTCGTCGTCCTTTAAAACCCTGATTGCAAGTCGAAATGCAGAAATACCAAATGACACTCTGCGCAATTGGAAAAAATTACAAGGAAAGATTTTACGCAATGTAGCACAATTTTCACATGTTCCCATCTCACCATCCACAGCATTTCAGCACTTGCAGACAGACGCATAGTCTTTTTTTTTAATTTGCACTAAATGCTACACACTTTTCGTCAGTAATTTGTAAAAGTGTAATTCGCAGGAAGAGGGCGAAAGTAAAGCTTGGCGTGAATTGACTAGTATCTGGTTTGGTTTGGTGTGACCATTCCAGAGTCTTGTCATTACGTCCTTTTTCTGCTGATGGTAATAATATGGCAGTCGTGTGGTGCGGTCGGTTGTCGTTTTCTAAGGTCCACACAAAACCATGCTTTCTCCTCATTCCATCTCGAGTACGCAATAGAATCAGCAATGAAATCACTGTGGCGTGATGATGAAATGCCATTATGGCGTTAAGTGAGTGGGGTTTTCGTGGGAGAAAGGAGGAACAGTAAAAATAACAAAAAAGGCCCTATACATATGGATGTGCTGTTTTCCGACCACAAAACAGCCAACAACGTCACTGAAGCAAGAACGTAAAAGAAGCTGGAGCAACAATAACAAGTTTTCATAAATCTTCCAGAGAGAGTACGGTGTACATATGTACACGGAGAACTTGTTAAAGATGTAGTCAGCAGTGCAGAACGCTATATCTTTTGAAAAGGTACACAGTACACAGAGTATAATAGAGCACAAAGGACATCTAAAGTGTGTATGAATGTCTACTACCGAAAACTAAAAGCATACATAACCCTTCCTTACTTTTTTACCATTTACCTTTGAAAACATTCTCTAGTGCACTAGTCTGAGTTTTTTTGTATATACTTATCAACCAAAACATGTATACGATAATCTTAATGGCGATGGACGAAATTGCAATCCAATTCAAACGCAAACCAATCTCTTTTTTCCAATGACTGCTCACCACTCTATCTATTCTTAGGCTACAATGGTGACGCGAAGTCTATTCCCAAGCCTTTCATTCCTTTGCGGTTCTGCATTCACCAAACGTCCTCCCACACTTTCTTCAAATTTTTGGAACTGGAAATTTACGTCATCTTATCCGACAAGTAGGTTCGCAGTCAGGTCAATATTTTTATAGAAATTTATTTATATGCCACGCATCAATATCACTCTCCATGTAATAATTCGTTCGTGTTCACGTTTCGTACAAGAAGGCAGTGCACAATGAAAGAGTATGAGCCAAGTTAAAAAATAATATTGTTGAAGTTTGAGATGATGGGACCCTTTTCAGCGGCAAAATTGGGAGTGGGCGTTTAAAACGCAATTCGTTCCCAGCCAGTTGAGCTAGTGTTGACATGCATTGTATATGGAATTCGTAGAGAAGGCGCTTTCCCTTGATGGATTGGACATCTCTCGGCTAGAAGAGCGTCTGAAAACTTATGCATCGTCAATATTTACTTGCAACGACCTCGCGCTAACACTCTTCGTATTACATTCTATAGGCATACTGTAAAACTGTCACTTGCTTATTATCACACCACAGGTACTGATCAGGATTTAGTAAAGATAAAATGGTTTTGCGTAAGTAGGGAGAGTAAACAAACTTACAGAAATTACCATGAGCCACTTGTGCATAATACCAAACCAACTCCAGACAGAATACATACTTGTGCAGAAATTTGGGTTAGATAAATGTTATTGTAGTGCAGTATAGTTAGGTAACTCAGGGACGAACAGAACAAAGTTAACAACAGAAAGTACTATATGTGACCTGTTATTAGCATTGGTGGTGCTTAGATGATTAGACCAATTTTATTCCGTCAAGTTCTTACGGGTAACTTTACCGAAAATCCAGCAAGCATTAAGAATGTTCGAGAGGGATACGAGGCAAAAAAGGATAGGCAACTGTCAAAAGATATAAACAGCACATTTTGTACATATTATTAACATCTTCCTCCTAAGAAAACTAAGAAAAGGGATCACCGCGATAATATGATGGCTTCGGCTTCTGTGTAGTGGCAGTATAAGAGCAGTAGTAGACTGACAAGCCTTTCAGGGGTTCCTTTTCCTGCGTTGCTTTTTCCCCATTATATGTATGTATATAAGCATGTACAAGATTTTCCCTGCCGCTGTCTTGTCTCCCTCTCTCTGTAACCTATACAGAAGTAAACCCTGTCCTGCCGAAGTAAAAAAGAAAAACTACTCTTTTCTGTTCTCGCAAGAAGATTCTTTCTTATCTAACACATTAGTTTGCTTTGCTTTACTTTGCCTCAAGCTTATTTTCGTATAAACTAGTAGATGTTTTTACAAGAAAACTAATGCAGCAATGGAGCGAACGAAGGACGATTGGATGCTGTGTGTGTTGGTTTGTTGATCGTAATAGCCATAAAGAAAATAAACACAAACTTTCCTAGTGATTCTCATGTCCTTTAAAAGTTTTCGCTAATAGCTTGGCTTTACTCGGCTAGGCTAGACTAGGCCAGGCTACATAACAGGAAGAAATTGACAGTCTATACCGAACTGGCTGACTCTGAGTGAATGAGTGAGTGAGTGAGTCAAATGGAAATTGAAGATGGCTATAACCAACGAAAACACAACTCTGACATTTCCTTCAAACAAGTGTATTTGTTCATGTCCACAATGTTGTATAATCTGCTCACTGACGAAAAAGTATAAAAAAGTAAATACACAACAAAAATTAATGCACTAGGCAATCAACTAGGATCTGATAGGAACTGGAGGTGCCCTGCAATTGTAAAAGGCTGATGATAATGATCTGCGTGCATAAAATGTTGATTAATTGTTGATTGTGTGGGAAAGGAATTGGAGAATATACAATTTACAGCAAACAGATATTTAAAATACCTACTGGAAGTACGGGGGCGTTTAAGAGCATAACAAATACCTAGTTCTAGTTAGTAATAAGATAGATCACACAGTGTAGTGACTCGTATGTACATCTGAACCTTATCATCACTATTTTATCTTTTGACTATTTGCGCTTCACCAAATACAAATGAAAGTAAGCATGTTACTGGTTGTTGACAGGCACAATGATAAAAGCATATAGCAATCATTGATTAACTTGAAGGATAGATGGTTCGACGACTGTATGGCACGCGAGACAAATGATTTTTTTACATTAATGGCCACATCTTCAAATCACTTCTTCCACCAACGCAAATTTTCTCCGGAAACTTCCAAGTTACAGACAATCAACGCATCACTTCCCGTACCTACTACAACTGTAACGATTGAACAGAAGAAATGTCGTAGTTTGCCACTTCGCGTTCAAGTTGAATTTTTGTCATAACAAAGAGAAAAACATAATTTGCACATCTAACAACTTCCTTTTCTTCAAAATCAGCATCTCCCACCATCACAAACACGAAAACAGAAAATGTTTTCCTTTCTAGCTAGATAACCCACCTTATAAAAATAACTTTTGTGAATTAATAAATTTATTATTGGAGAAAATTTTCTCCAACGATGAATTAAGCTCGAGTAGCGACCCAGTTCATCAACCTTTTTTTGTGATGATGTGTGTGTGTTATATTATTCCTTTTCGTCTCTCACATCTTCAAATCCTCTTCCTTCGCTTGTCGTTCATTACATCAGTTCATTACGATCTGTATGTATGAGAGACGATGATGCTTCTGATGATGATGAAGACTTTTCTTCAAACAAGCAGAAAAAGAAGAGAAAACTACGTAAAAAGCAAAGAATATACACATACACACATAAAAAGGATATATATTATTTTTTCTCGTGTCAGATCTACTTCCCTCTAACTACTCTGCTTCTTTCTTCAATCCAACTTTTTTCCGCCCTCTCGCTGTTCAATGTTCTATAAACCTCGCAATATAACATTAACATTGGGTATATACACTGCTACGCAGTATGGAGCACACATACATGAAGGAAGACTTCAATCTCATGTTTGTGATGAGAAAGAAAATGTGGGATTTTTACAGGGAAATTAACCTCAAAGAAACCTGCCTTTTCATCATCGTCTACCCCAGCAGACAGTAGACGGGGACGAGAAGGAAAAGAACATTATGGCCGTATGTAGTTTTGTGTGTTGTATGTGTATTTGGCGGTGCGGTGGTTGGTGGAACAGAGAAAAAGAGAAGAAGGAACAAAGAGCAGCAGAGCAACAACAAACTTTTCTGGCTTTACTGAAAATTCTTTCTTCTCGTTTTTCTCTTTTCGTTTCACCGTTCACTGGGATTTTTAAGAGGGTAGAAGACGAATGTAATGCACGGTGAGCTGTATACCTACATAGAAATGGAACAGACATACGTGTGCATATAAATTCATACATGTGTTGATCATGATGAGAATAAACATCTTTTCCTATGATCATATTCATACGAATTGAAGTTGAAGACGTTTTCACTTTGTACGGTTTCCCTTTCTCTAACCTTTTTGTACCGTCTTCGCCATGAAATATTTTTTTTCACTGATGATGTTAGTTTCAAAATAGATAGTAGTAGTGTGCGTGTGGGTATATTTGCAGTCTAGCTAACTTGAAGCATACAGGACGCAAACCGCATATAGTGTTTGATTTTATATACTCAATTCTTATACTTTTATGCTCAACTTATTTGTAGGGAATTGTTGGATGGTATGTTGTGTGGAGGAAATATAAAAGAATAGGAAAAGAAAGAGAAAGTGGATGTGGCGGAAAGGAGATGATCATGCTGGTACAAGAAAAGGGAAGAAAGAGGACTAACCTTTAGGAAATTTATGATCCCGTAATTCTGTGGATGGATTCACCCATATATCACACGATAGACAAAAGTTTACCGACCACAAAAGTGACGTGGGTAGAATGTGGGATAGGAGTAACGACAAAAAAACTTGAAGAAATATATTAACATATAGTCAAGCAGCAGAAGTGTACAGAAACTGAATGCACATCTGCGTAAACATATTTTTAATGAGCACTATGTTTATTAATCAATTCTTTGGTAGTTAACATGTTCATGACTAATAAGCTTATTTTATATAACTGTGTCATATAGAAATGTATTAGTTCACAAGTATTTTTTCCCGTTTTCACATCATAAAACAGTTAGATGAAATGAGTAGCTGTCGCAGCTTAAAGAAATGTTTTCAAATACTGTTACATTTCAAAATGTTATTGTAAACTCTTTCTATCATTGTAACTGTCAAGCAATGAATTACTACAGTTTCATGTGCAACGTGAGCTTAATTTATTTTGTAGGTAGTTCAATTTTTGTGCTCAAATTTAGTGTAATTGCGAGACACGTGAAAGCGGATATTATGGTCTCAACTCTCAACAAGTTTTTTATCAGGTTCATGGGAGTGCTTATTTCGGGTCGCAATGTACATATGACTTGCATACCCTTCCGCTAAGATTATACAATAATAACAATAATGACTTTGACCGTGCCGATCAACAATATTAAATACTATAAAATAAGACACAACATTAATCTTCGCCACGTCAGCAATTCATTGCCCTCTTAAACATAACGATTCTGAAAGCATTTGCATGCTTGCAGCTGAAGAAAATATTAATCGAGGATTGCACAGCAGGAGCCACACCAAGACATTAAGAAAACAAGTTTGAGTCAAGAAAGATGAGAGGGAGAAACAATACAAAAGCTTATTGATTTTGTAATTTGTCATTTTCACACAACATTGTGTCACAATCCAGCCGCCATCGCCATTATGCCAGAAAAGAAGAATCAAGGAAAAGGCAAGCAAGGCAACATTCTTACATGTTGTATTTACACAGCTAAAAAATGTGGAAAGCAATAAGTAATGGTAAGCCATGCATTAACACTACATGGTATATATCGTGCACCAAAAATAACAATAAAGTGCATGAAACAGCAGCAGACAAAACTTGCCTCTCTTTGTGTCTGTGTCTACTTTCACATCTGAACCATCATTTTATTTCAGTGAGACGGGCGAGAGAACGGCAGCCACGGCATTGTAATAGATTGCACATACTGCGAGGCTTGCGATCCCAGTGTGCTTCTCGTCGCAACTTGACTTTCAGATTTAATCCTCCTTTTGATACCAGAAAGGATCTTTTTATAAGAAGACAGGAATTACGAGATATTATTATAAAGCTGCACCAGGCGTCCATGGGCTTTCTACCAAGTTCTATTTGCTTTCTTCTGGTTGTGTTGCATGTTATGCATTTGCTGACAAAGACGCGTACGTGCAAGTCTCTACACTTGACACTGATAGGTCGATACTTCATTTTTCTTGTCGATTGATTAGTTTTTCCTGTAAAGGACATTCTTTGGAATCCGAATTAATAATAATAGCTGTTTCTTTTCGTAAGGCACAGGAGGAGGCAACTTTTCATGTGTCTAATTTTTCTATGGGATCTATTTCATGTTAGATCATCATAGGATTTGCTGATTGGGCATTACCTTTTTTACATTTTTACATTGAATAAGCATTCCTTTTTTACTTCAAATGCTAAAAACGAAATTGTAATACATCAATAAGTAACAAATATCCATAATTGTATGTAATCATGCGCAGAACAACAAATTTTAACCCAACAACGTATGCCTATGCGTAAATGTTACTGCAAAAATGTAACCGAGATTTTTCTTGAGCTACATACACGAAATTTTTACACACATTTGTCTTTATTTGCCTTTAAGCTAAATGCTAAGATAAGCGTTTGCAAATAACATGGTGGCAAGAAGGAAAAGAACGTGCTCTGCCTTCGGATGTTAGAGAATCCCCACATGAAGATGGCTTGAAACCATCTGAATGATATCTCCAGTTAGTTCTTTTTTAAATCTTGCTATGCTGTGTCACTCTATTTGAACGTTTTCGTGCACTCCATGTTGACAATAAGGAAGACTAGTTGAAAAACAAGTACATTGCCACTTCAGATAGACGACGTAGGACACGACGGGAAGTAGGAAACAAGGGCATCCATACTAGATTTTATGTGTTTTGCAAAATGTGGTGGGCTTGTGCGGACAAATACGACAAGCTGGAGAGGTAGATGAATGGGGATACTGAACTATTTCTGAAATATGGGATATTGAAAAGCTCTGACAGAGCAAATTGGTTGGACCTTGGCAGGGAAATCCTCAAGTGAAAAGATTGATGGATTTACTCAAGTTCCCAGCATAAAATTTCGTCAATGTGTACAGAGAAATTTCCAACTGTTGCTGTATTTTTACTACGAGTTAATGTGTTGTTCTCGGAACCGATAAGTGAAATGCAAAAATGTAAAAATGCACTTGTTTGTGTTCATCTTTTATTGTGATAGAACAAAGTTCATCTGCTTCAAGTTACGTTTCGTTGTGAATTCTATATATGCATACATATAAGTAAGTAAAACATTGTAAACTGAGTATAAGCCAGGAGAGAGTATTTTCTACGTTTTATTGGAAATCATTTTCCTTAAACTTGGATAGCAATAATTTTCTGACATTCATTAGCCAACTAATGTTATTGAATTCTTTATGTTTGTATTTATATACTACCTGAAAATATGTTTCTAGTCTCTATATTAGATGTCAGTGAACTACTTAACACAATGTTGAAAATGTTCCTGTAGACCTGCATATTTTCATACATCCGGTGCATAGGTTTTTATTTACTTTTATTTACTTGGGGTTTACTTTGCTTGCCAGCCCAGCATGATTACACTCATTTTAATTACGCCCACGCATTTAAGCATTAGTTAACTTGCATACCTATTTATTAGTTCATAATTGTATATAATAATTAAAGTTATATGGCAATGTTGTATGTGATAATTAATTTATTAGTTTACGTGAACACTTTCTGGAAAAAGCATTTCCATTATCACCTGTGTAATCAAAGTAGAATATATCAAATTCGTCACCCAGACCAGCAAACTGGGGAGTGTCAGTTATGAAATTAATATAAATAGTACATTGTATAATATAATAACGTACCTATTCATATAACCAAGTCAATACAACATGTAATTTCATGGGCATAATACGCTATTTTTGACTTTTACAAAACACTAAACATTATCAAGGCCGGATATAAAATGTATCAAAAGCTATCCCATTTCCAAACATTCGCCCACGCACATAAGGGTAACTGATAAAAATAATATTGGATACCCCCTTTTGCACAACAGGCCCCTACCATTGCTTACAATATAAACTTCAGTGGATATTACAAACCAGGTTGTGATGCAAGAATGGTTTTTACAATGACCCGTGGAATTCTATACAGTGAATGCATGTAAGCGAGAATACGGTAACACGAAACTATAATGTATGTAATCATCTATTTATTTGATACAATAATACATCATACAAATATGCATACTATATATTATACTTCCAATGTCGATATTTAAAATATTGCATAAAATTGTTCCTTGTTCTAACGGAGAAGAATTATAAAAGATGATATTATAAACTGACGGAGGATTCAAGCACACGCCTACATACAGAATATTTAGATATGAGTAGGAATAACAAGGCGGTAGAGTGACAAGTTTTTTTAGAAATAAAAAAGCTAAATGAATTCAACAAATATGAATAAATCAGTTACAAAACTGAAAAGAAAATATGTACGAGAAAACAATATCGCAAAAAGAAGTTCCAAAACTTTTTAAAGCGTTACGAAAGCTGAAAAGTAACTAAAGTGTACGCAATGTTAACACAATTTATTTTGTTTACCAACTTTTTATGCGAAGAAATTTTATTGCAGCAACAACATGATGACAAACTACACAAAATCAGGTCACCCAATAGATATCACTATCAATTTTTTGCTAAGAATTTGAGCTGTGCTCGCAATGTAGGTACTTTTAATAATAAACAAAGAAGCTAACAACAATAACCTGCTTCAAACAAAGGAAATTGAATTTCTACCCATCCTCCTCGTCGTTCCACCCATTTGATGCGCCTCTAAAACAAACAGAGATTTCTTTTACTTGTGGAAAGGGCCTGATAAACGCTCATTCACTCAAGAGGACGAGCAAAGTATATTCCCCAGAATATATAGACATCAAATACTACCACTTCCAATTCCTACCATATTTCCTTCCTCTAACCATATACTAGCCTACATACATATTTACTTGACTAGTACATGATGTTAAATTATAAAAAGAACAAAAACTTTGTCAGGAAAAAAACTCGTTGGTGGTATGGCTTAATATAGTTGTGGTACGGTATATAATCAAGTTGAGGTTTTTAGAAGAACAAAAGGAAGTCTACTTGGAAAAGGTTTTCCTACAAACTTACTGGATGAGATGAGATGGGACACAAAGAAAAAAAGGACTGATTGGATTAGATTCATAATTCAAGTCGCTCACTCTGCTTCTCTCTCTTTCCCTATATTTTCTCCATTCATAGCCAAAGAATTACTATAACCAGGCAGTAATATTTTTTCTTTCGTCGTTATTTGTTTGTGGGTACTGCTTTACCCCTGAATAGATGAATATACGAAGAGAATAAGTAACAACAAGTAAAAACTAAAAAAATGAAAGGCAATGTTTCTTTTTTGTTATCCAATTTGTTTCATCATAAGTTTTTTTTTCGTTCACGGTACCTTGAATTTTGATAACTCTCTTCTCTTCCGTTTCTGGCTTTAAATCATCATGAAAAAATATGTTTGCCTTCGAGCAAAACGAATCCAAGACATTTTATATTTTAGAATGCTTGTTTACAGCTTTATTGCATCGCGTTTTTTTTGCAACAAATTCTTCACGAATTCTTATTCATGGCTTTTTTGTATACTTGAGCAAGATGTATAACGAGACTTGTGAATGTGTCTGGTGATTATCTACATACATAATATATAAACAATTTTGATATTATTATTATTACTCGGAGAAGGGAAGGGATAGAATGAGTGAGTAGAACGGAGTGCGAGCATAATAACAATATGAGTAAAACTAACTACTTCGAATAAAGTGGCATAATATTTCAGAAGGTGGAAATAAGAAAGAAGAAAATAAAAGAAAAGCGACAGCAGCAGCACACATAGTTCTTATTTCTTGGCAAACGCAAAGGCGGCGAGAAAGTTATCACCATCATAACTCGCACTTCATAGAATTTCCTTCCAACAGTAAAACTAACAGAAAGACAGAGAGAGAGAGAGAGAGGATTCACAATCGTATATTTTTCTTGTTCGTTTTAGTTACTTACTTAACTCCTTCAACAGTGTACAGAAAGGAGAACAATTCCACTTTATTCTTTGTTAGATTATATGTTATATAGCTTTGAAAACCATCAACAATAAAAGACATCATCAAATACACACTCATCATCAGTACTTTTACCCGTTTCTGGTGAAAGAGGTAATGGCGGTAGCAAAAGCGGCCGTAGGAGAGGCAGAGAAAATTGTAACTGTGTACCTCGAAGAAAACGCTCGTATTACATTACGTTTACAAATTGTGGCGAAATCCAAATAACATGCTAGTCTTATAATATGCTTCACGATGATGTTCACACCACCAACAAAAGAAAGCGTGTGGAATCAGATATCATATAATTTATTGATTCCACCGTAGGACGACTACAATAATAACTTTGTTCTCCTTCCAAAAAACTTGCTCTTATTCCAGCCACTATCGTTTGCTTTTCTATATACGGATAAGAAGACGATGATGGTGAGAAGCAGTATTGCCACTAGAGTGGGTAAAGTTGGGACCATTGGATAAGGTAAAGAGATACATACATGTATAGAAGGACAAACGACTGATCTCATGAAGCAAAAAGGAGAGAAAAGGGATATCGAACATACGTGTCGTGTGAGACTATGTGAAAATGCCAAAAATTAAAATTATGAATGGACACGTCCTACTCCTTTTTCATGTAATTTATATACACCACATCGTGGTCGTAAGAAGTCTTGTAGTGAAATCGTAGTAAAATTGTTCCACTTTCAGTTGAGCAAAACTACCATGTAATATTCATTCATGAAAGGATCATTATCATTATCGCCGTGGCAGATATTTACTGTTTTTTTTGAAAAAAGTTGTGATACTAAACTTGGATTTTTGGGCATGAAACAGAC
>CM023201.3:41867095-41987988 GCA_004115045.4 Sinella curviseta | reverse complement strand
CTTACTTTGAACGCACAATCATGTAATGTGTAGTGCTAAATATGATACTTTTCGCGATTTTGCTAGCTAAGATAACGTGATGTCATCGCATTACGGGGATAACTTGACATTGCTTTATTGCTAATCATGAAATAAATAATACTATATTTACCATTACACAAAGACTGATGATGTATTTTTTTGCAAATGTTCAATTAAGTAGGTTCGTCATACTCGCTGACAGTGAATTGAATGAATGATCAGTAATTCAGCAGAATGAGATTCATGAATTCCTAGACTTGCTTCAGAAATATCTAAATTATATGGGCTGAATATTAGTCATCAGTAGTTTCACATGCCCGTTTTGTGTAACATGTACTGGTGATGAACTGATGAACTGTCCAGAGCAGACACAAATGACGAATAGAATAAGTCGTTCATCAATCAATCCTTGAAAAAACTCATTTTCTATTTAATTACAGTAATTAAAAGTGTGATATTAAAAAGCTTATATATCGTTCATTCATCTCTGTTTCAGCTCTGGAGTAATTACAGGGTTATGAAAATTTAGAGGACGTTGATTATTGTGTTATCCAAGCTCATTGCTGTCATCTTATACCTGATACAGTAATAGGTAGTTAGTTTAATTGCAGATGTTTCAGTGAGGTCCTGGATGACAATTCTGTTGAAATAATCACAAAGATGACATTTATAAATGTGTTTAATGGAACATATTAAAGTATTTGCAAATGTTTAAAGAACATTTTGCAGAAAATAACGGATATATCCTAAGCTTACTGTTTTATCCGCAAAATCAGCTAAAGTGTTTTGCATACACATTGCATACTCGCTGTACGACTCGCAAAATTCCTGAGTAGCATCCAGTTGTGCACCTAGTGGCAATCAGAATTCCATCACATATATTAGAATGAAGAATGTGTTTTATCGTACGATTAATTTGACAAAAACCATATTTAATATTTTGCCACCCACCAACAGATTCATTGCAATCGGCTGTAAGAGCATGAGCAAAATCATGAGCATCCTGTGGCACCATCTCATCCATGAACTTTTGTACCTTGTCTTTTGTAACTTTGCCCTCGTCATCAAGCTAAAATAAAAAATTCAAAAATGTAAGTACATTTAAGTGCAATCCAGCACATCACATACATATGAGTCGGTACTCGGTGATGGATTTCGTACTTACAATATCCATTCGATGAAGAGTACATTTCACGGCGCACTATAAAAAGAATTAATGCTGGTTAAACAAATGGGGTTATTCCATTTTTTCATGCAATTCATAGCATGCTAATAACAAAATCAAACTGAAATAATGCAATACTTACGCCTAATTTCTTTTCAAACATATCTTTGTCTCCTGTAACATTAGCTTTGAGCTCCTTTGTGCACTTTCCAAATGCTTTTAGTGTTTTCTTAGCGATTCTAGCCATAACTTTCTTGCAATCTAAAAGATCGAACGGCAGATCCTACGAAACACATTATGAAATCACAGTCTTCAAAAGACGCTTTCCTCAACTTTTACATTTCACTGTTAAATTATACAGTTAACTGAAAACTTTTTACTTACATCGGCTTCTGAAAGCGTTATCATAGCTGTCAGCGTCCCTGCAATGGCTCCTAATACTAATAATTTAACACCTAGATTCATCTTGGAAGTTTCCCGTAGGCTCGTAAGCTACTTACGAATGTTTTGGATATTATGGACTTTATGGAAAATTTATCAGCGAACAAAATCCAGTGTATGCATCAAAGAGGATGCAAGTTTTATATGAAGTTAAAACTTTGAGTGAGTGGATTAAAATGATATTTTACGTCATTGACGAGCCATGGGTTCACATAATGCGTCACATCGACCATATCACCACATTTATCACTATGCCTAACGTATAATTACTCAAATTGATTCGTTTCCGGCCAATCGAATTTTTATTTTTGACAAAGCTTCTAGCGAATTGGTATGGACAGTACACAATGGTATCGTATATCAAATGGGAAGGTGAAGAAGGTTTTCATGCGAGAAAGATGAGATTATAGCTTATTTTCCAAATTCCACTAGCACCACGTTAGTAGTTTACGGCCAAAGTCGTCAGGTAGCATCGTGGGCGTCTAGAAATAATCACTTTTATCAAAAATTTCATGGAATGACTATTGGCCTAGTTTGAATATGTTAAATACTATTGACAGGTACATGAAGCATAACGGTCAAAAGTGATACCTTTAATACATCACATATATTGTCCACTGTTTTTGATGCCACACAACCCACAAACGGTGAAATGCTTCGTAATATGCCGTGGGCTACGGTTTCGTATTGCATGCATCATCGTCATTATAGTATTCGTGTTGATTAACTCACAATTCTATTTTCTGTTCTATCAGTTCATTGATTTTTATTCTTTTTGTCTCTCCACTCACCCATTTGCCACCTATAATTACCACATATGAATGTTTTAACGCAAACACCTCTGGCTTACGTGTTGGTGCTAAACTTTCTATTTTTGTTTAAATTCGGCAAGGAAAAATGATACGATTGAATAAAAATACAAATATGATTTTTAAAATGCAACATGTTGACCTCCGATCACGGCTTAGTACATATTTTCTATACAATCTAAAGCTGACAATTTTTGTGTCGCCATTTAATTGACAATGTCTACACATGTAATATGTTCATAACTTGGTTTTCGTTTTCAGAGCCCATAACCAGCATTCTCATGTCATTTCATTGGCTTACATGGGTGACTCACGTCGCGACACACATTTAGAGAACAATTAACACAATTACATGCATAATAGCATGCTTAATCATTGTGTTTACATCTATGAATATTTTAGTTCAAAACTAAACATAAAAGTGTTCATTTATTTCACACCATTCGCAGCTGCGACCGTCACTGTAGGTCTATGCTTAAAACACGGTTGAGGTTGTCGGTGCATCATTTAATTTAAAATGCCTTTGCATGCAGTTCATTGGTAGTTGGTAGGTAGTTACAACCACACTAGTAGTGTAATAAATGGAGAGCCTCATAATAATGTTATGACATTCTATATCGGGTGCCGAATAAAATTCAGTGTCGGATAATATTCAATCACGTTGGCTCAGTTCATTGTTTACAAATGATAGACGGAAAAACGGTATAAATTTCAACGAATATAAATAGGTGTGGATAGATGAAATAAAATTTCCGATTGCAGCGATGGTTGGGGTATGTATAATAAAAACAAAATTTAGCTCAAAGTTCAGTGTGCTCAAGATTAAAGAAAAAGCAATGCATGAATCTGAGTAAGCTATCTGTTCGGACAGCTCTTAAAATAATGGTCATTAGTCACTTATTTTTTCGCTATATTATCTTGATCATCGAAACTAAAGAAAGCAAATTAAGAACTATTTCATTCCGTCTAGCGTAGCGTAACAATCACCGTCTGCCTTATTGGTTGTATAAGCATATACCTACATATAGGTACACCTTGTCAGAGTAATACTCGAACATCTCAAACAGCGAACAGCTACTTCTCTCATTATTATGTCAGCCAGGGTGCAGTTTTTACGTAAGAATGAAGCTTACGAGTAGTAACTAGGAAATTGCCGAAAAGAATTTGCCCACTCCATTTGCTAGCTATTTTGGGCCCATGTTCATGATGAAGATGGTAGTGGGTAGTCCTATTGCCATTACTTCTTTCAAGCCAAATAATATGTTTGATGCTCTTTTTCAGACTCGCCTGTCATTTACTTCACTGGAAGCACTAACACCCAACCAACTGGAATCGTAGTGGAACTAATCTCAACTCTCTTAAGAGAAACACCTTCTTCAACTCACTACCAGAATAGACAAACCATTTTCTGTGTCCAGCCCAATTCTCCATATTATCTTCACTTGTGTCAGCCAACCTGTCAAGTCATTGAACCAAAGAGGACTGCAGGACCTCTCTGGAATAAATCGTATCTTGAAAAAAGGAGTGATAAGTTTTTTTCTTCTGCTTTCCCCGTTTTATATATATTTTTTGCTTAAATCCTCGTCTCCTTTTGAGTCTATTAAACTAGTTTTTTTCTGCGAAAAATCAAAGACAAGTGAGACGACAAGCCTCTGGACGGACAAACACACTGCAAAAGTATCGCTGTCCGTCACATGCACTACTCACAATTGCTACCTAAAAGCAAAAAGAGTATTCCCTTCTCAGCCCTTCAAGATTCCCCACGCATTCAACGTCGCCGTTTCTTCTTCTAAGAAAGTGGAACACTTTTTCTGAGGTATTTCAGCACATTTTTTATATGATATGAGGAAGAAGCAAGCTTAAATGCATCCTGTTTGAAAGCCCTTGTCAGTGTGGGGGATGTCCTTAGAGATTTGTCACGTTACTGCTCGTTTATTAAATGTGAACGTTTCTTGGTAATAAACCATTTGTCTTATCAGGTCAGAAATGTTCGATATTCGGGAGAAAAATGAATTGTCCTTCGCATTGCCGTCATCCATAATATTCGGTTAATAACTGATTTAGATTACATGGTCGTTATTAGGTATAGCGCTTTGTGCTTGGGTTGGTAATTGTATGTGTATGCAATCATCTCCTCCACTTTAATAATAATATTTCTATGTACACACGTATTAATCTGAAGACTGTATAAGACTACGTATTACCACTGCTGACAAGTTTAGTTTCTTCTGTAAGAACGCCAAATAGCAAAGCAAGCTGTTTTTATTTGCCCCAATACCCTAATAGGACATTTATATAAACTTTAAATTGGCAATAAATGTGCGATTACTGATAATTCATTGGGTCTTTTAGAAAACTAGAATCGTGTCTTTGTTCAGATAGCTTTATGATTCGGAGAGATTACTTCACATTTCACACAATACAATCGAAATCGGAAGAATGGTAAGAATTGGATTGCTCTGCTGTTGAAAAAGAGAAGGTAAATCTCTAACTACGTAATGCGTACATTTTTTTGTGTGAAATGAGAAGCAGCAGAAAAGCGTCGCCGCAGCAGCGTCGTCAGTATTTTTGAATAGAATTCTTCGTCCTGATCACATTGGGCGAGGGTCCAAGAAAAGTCTGAAGCAATCATGTTGAAGTGATGAAAATATCACCTTTCCTTACCGTTAGACTTCAGAATCAGTGAAAGATTTCTTGGATAACGCCACCGCAATACCTCTATCAAGAAGGCAGCCAAGGAAAACGGAAAGGTTGCCAAATTCATGTCGGTTGTCTCATGAAGTATTGCCACCACCAATAGTGTCGTGAAAAACACAGTGGTCCTATTCGGGCGGTGCTGGTGATTGCAAGAGACTTTTTTTGCCCAATTTCGGGTACATAGGTGCCTACTCCAAATCATCGTAGGTAGTAATAATATATTTACAATATAGGTATTTAGGGGCATTATGTTGTAAACTATTGAAATTATATGGTGTGAGTCCGACAATACAATGGAAAGTGATTGAACTATTAATCAGAGTTTTGCCTTTTATTGTGGGCCCTTTGCTTTCGCCCAGTTTTCACCTTTGCCATCTGAAATTACGATCAATAAAAATAGCCATGAAAAAATAAAAGGTTAACATATTACGTGGACTGTTTAAATATTAAATATCACACTGGCTTTTTCAATACGAATACAATCTCTCTATTAAATGAAAAATTCCTTGAATGAAAGGTGAAATGCATTTACTAAAATGTGACGGCCTGGATTCAATGTGAAATTATGTCACTAATAGGTAAGGTCTACACATTTTTAAGCTTTCTTGATATCATCGAGTGGAGATTTTAAACAAATATACAGTAACGAAGCATACGCAATTTTTGTAACAAATGGTCAATAATTTAATTCAACTACCTAATCACTTGGCATGTAACTTCATTCATGAATTTGAGAAATGACAAACATAATGCATTATGTTATTATGTTTTTATTTATACGATGAAAACATGAAACAACTTCCCAAAAATAGTATGTCTTGTACATCCGAGCAGCATTGGAGCAGCTTTTACTTCCTGCAGTAGCATAAAACTTATTCGTTCCGAGTAGGATGGAAAAGCAAGCAGCGACTCCTGCAGCATCTAATAGTTATCAGAGAAACCAACTGGAGTAAAGTCTCTCTCTGAAAGAGAACTTTAGTTCTTTAGCAGATGGTAGCCTTTCCACTTTGTTACTGTCTGTGCTTCCAAGTTGGAGCGACGATAGGGTGGTACTAGAATCTAGCTTTGTTGAAAATTTCGTTGTTCCGGTTAGAGCATTTTTGCACTGTACATTCATAAGGCTTGACTAAATATGTGTTCAAATGTAGTCTGATGTATACCGCGATACAAGATAACAAAACTTATTTTGTTGGGAGAAAACTTTGAAACTCTCAGAGTTTCATTAAAAGTCTATTCAATAAGCGTTCGTAGAATAAATAATTTATAGTAGCAATTTATGAGAAATGAAGTTGTTGAAAACTAATTTGACATCCATTAAGATTTTATACTGAACCCAATTACAACATTACGTTGTTTTCTTCGTTATCGGTCTAAAAGTGTTCTTTATTTGGATAAATTTTTGATTAAAGAATATTATCTCACGTAAAAATAATGTCATACAGTTTCTGAAGTGGAATAATACATTACTTTAGGCAGGCATTTGTGTACATTATTTGACTAATCATTGTGTAGTTCATGAAAATTGTATTCACAAAATGGTCAAACTGGTCGGAGACACTGCTTAATATGTTTTCCAACCAAAGGATCCCTGAACGGATTGGTTTGCACATCCTTGGCTTCATATATGGTGCTTCGTAATTTGTCCTGGAAAAAGGCTTCCTGCATTTCACCCAATTCTTCTTCGCGATGAAACTCTGAAAGCTCACGTTCCTAAACAATACAAATTCAATAAACTCATATTATACATACGGATGTATTTACTGATACTAATGTCAAATCGTTCATTTCAAATTAGCCAAAAATTCTTGAATCATCTAACGAGAACAAATGTGCTCAAATATAGAAAATAGCGTTGTAGTAGCTTTAATGAAGCACAAAAGTGTTTCGATAATAAAAATACTAGTGTAGTAATGTGCCAATTTGAATTGGAAACACATACATACGAGAAAAGCAAAAATAGGGCCAAGCATTTTCGAAACAGCTTTCATATTTAATAACGCGAAATGAAATTCTTTTCTGAAACGGAACCAATTCGCACAGAAAATACGTTCCACGTGTTGTGCTGTTGATTGATGACCCAAAAATACCTTGCCAGTTGCTGATTTTCTGGCGATCAAATGCTATAAAATCATGCATGCATATTGAATGATTTTCCCTGAAAATCCATATATTTCCTCTCGAATTACCTACCTGACGAATATTTTTATATTGCACTTGACAGTCCAGTTCACCTCTATACTGGCGCTGTTTCGCAGCCTTGGCTGCCTTTTCAGCTTCCATCTCACGGAGATATTCCTTCCAATCTTCTTTCAACTTATTAACTTGCATCTTGTATTGTGCTTCTTCTTCCTCTCGTTTAGCTTTCAAATCCTCCATTTGTTTAGCTCTTCCTGCCATTACGTTCTGTGAAATTGTAATAAAAAGGAAAGAAACAATCATTACTGGCATCAGCAAAAGCGTTATCGTATTTCCCAGCAGAGAACGAAGACGAGGAAGAATAAAGAAAATTTCAACACGATGACGGTACACGTATGGATAACACTAGTACATAGTCACCAAAAGCATACTAGCAGCACTACTCATATTATTATTTCTTCGACTCCACTTTTACTTTGCATTCTTCTCTTTCCCTTTTACTATATATACGTATCTACACAAGAGCCTGTCTTTTCAGCATTCTACCTCACATTTGGCGGATTTTTCGCTTGAAGTGCTATACAATGAAAAATGCTGATAGAATTTCCTAGATTTGTGTGCTTGAATGGATAAGAAAAGGAATATAGACATTGGTCAGGCAGAGCTGACATAAATATCAAAGGAACGATGAAGTACGATCATCATCGTCATCTTCTACTCCGATAAGTTTTACAAGAAGAACAAGCTAGCAAAGCGCGTGCATTACTGCACTATATACACCATAATATCTTATCCTATCGCCTCTTTTCTTTCTACTTTAGTTTACACAACCAGGAAATGAGAAGGATGGTTGCGGGAAGCATCCATCCATCTCCGCACATTTTTACAAGCTATGGTATAAAGATGACCTGGTCGTGAACCTAAAGGAAGAAAATTTGAACGAAATCTTTTGAACAATTCCAAGACTTTTTCGCCCTTTAGTTTCACCACCGTTTGAGTTTGCTCTGCTTTCTTTTTGACACTATCTGCGCGCACATAGATTTTTAGCGAGTATTGAGTATTTACTGTTATGTTCATGTTTCGGTGCGCTAACAAGAACGAAATAAAATCTGAAACTGTGTACAAAACTACAAATGCTAAGATGATATATTATGTCACACGGAATAGTATTTATTATTGGTACAAAAATTTGTGAAATGTCATGTTATGATGTGCATGTATGTGTATGAGTGGCAGTAGCGAGCAGAGGCACTTATAGATTGGCAATATTTACTTAACTTGTGGGCAAAGCGTAAAAATAAAAGCAGTAGCAGCAGAGTCCTCATTCTCATCATCGAAAAGTATTGAAGAGAGACGAAATGATGTACTTACGCAGAAGAGTTGTCTCCTTTGAGCTTGTTCACGGCGTCGCGTTTCATTCACTTTTTGGTACTGTTCCTCAATAACATTGTCAATGATCTTTTGAAGCTCTAGTTCTCTTGTATTGGCTAAGCAGTCCCTTTTCCGGAGGTATTCGCGATAAATTTCGATTGATCGCATTAGTTCTCTCTGTACAATAGAATAGTAATCCCTTTGAGAAATTCTAGAAGTATATATTAATAATAACATCTTTTCCTCTTGGGAAATATACATTGCAACTCTTTTTTCAGCAGACTACATTTTGCTGACATTTGAAGAAACAAAAAACTGGAAAATATAAAGCGAAAATTGTAGACAGGAAAAGGAAGGCGGATGTATGTAGATGTACTACCTTGGCTTTATTGCGATCTTCTTGTTCAATATAAAGCTCTCGAACGGCTTTCTTTAGGAATTCAAGAGCCACAATCTCCTCTCGCTTGATCCTTCTATTTTTGTAGTACTCTCTTGTATCCATCATATCCTTAACGTGCTCCTTGGATTTCACGTAGCGAAGACGCTTTTCTTCTTCCACTGAAATCAAGTAATTTAATATAAGGACTGTGGTACTGAAAATTTCATCAATTTCACACTACGGCTTCGCTCCCCCAGAAATTCAGTAGGCATTATCATTTCATCATTAGGAAAGTAATTTTCTGCGAAGATTTGGGGTTATCAAAATCCTCAGTTTCAATTTTGACAAGTCTAACCGAATTCAGTGATTGGTTGTTACACAACATGTATTTATGCAACGTATTACTTTTCTCTAGAGAATCCTTACAAACCTTTAACTTCATTTTCAGGATTTAATTTGCAATGTTTTGTTATGTCAAACAAACATGTCTAACTTACAACGACGCTGCTCATCTTCCATTTCTTGAAGAATTTTCATATTCTCAGCAATCTCCCGTGCTTGAATCTTTGCTTGAATACCTTCTTGTTCTTTCTTGTATGCCATTTGCCTGTCAAGTTCTTCCAAACCTCGACGGAGAGCCTCAGCTCTGACGCAGTCGTAAGCTTGTTCCCTTTTAAACTGCAATGAAAATATATATGTGCATATAACATGTAATAATAATATCCTTCATAAACAAACGTCAACAATATTTAAATTAAAACTGTACTGCTTTACTTTTACTTTTGATTAGTTTCAGAACTCTAATATGTACTCCTACTCGACCCATTTTTATGAGATTTCTGTAGCCATGTTTCACATTCAAATAATAATAGAAAGATTTTCTGAGAAAACGTAAATTGTTTACCTTGTTTTCAGCATCTTTCAACCACAGGTAAGCATACATTCGGTCGTTTTCTTCCTGTTCGCATTCCAGCCGTTGCTTCATTTTGATTTGCTCATCCCAATCCCGTGTAATTTCTTTTGCCATTTTTGCCACTCTGAGCGTTCGCAACTGCTCGGAGGAAGTTCTGTTGCGTCATATGAATATAGTGCGGTGTTTTAATAATTTCATTTTATAACTGCAACTTTTCATAATAATGAGTGGATTGTTTACATGCAACAGCGAGATAATTTTAGCATCACTAATAATACCACGCACATTACACTGTCATTTTTCATCATGTTATATACGTTATGTCTCGTTCACGTAAAATAATATTAAGGAAAGAAACCTTACTGAAAGGATTGTTCTAGCTTTGCATCAACGATTTTCTTATCCTCTTCTTCCCGTTTTGCTCTCAGTTCTGCCACACGTTGTCTCATGGCCTCAATTTTTGAATCCTTTTGTTGTTCAAACTCATTGAGTATTTGTTGCGTATAGCCAAACATTTCATCGTCCATTACTCGCTTCAACCTGTGATTTATAAAAAGAGAGGGAGGGCGATAAAAATAATAAACAAAATTATTCAATGTGATTGACCGCATTATGAAATTCACAGAGTTGAGGTTAAAAAACAAAAAGCTCAACAAGATGGATAGATAGATAGATAGATATCGTCAATCAGGAGCTAATAATGTTATTAAAAACGAGGATTATCCTTCATACTAAAATCATCTTTATATTTTTCTTCCGCATTGGCTTGCTGACGAAATGACATATTAATTAATATTGTGCAATAATCTTTGATTAATGACAAATGATGCATAGAGAGTGTGAGTGTGAATGGCAAATAATCTCTAGAACAAATATGCCTGCACTGCATCTGCATACACGTGTGCGCTTCAATGAACAAGTAGAAAGGCGAGGGTGTACACACAAAGCCTTCTATAATTGTATTTAATTTTTTAAACAAAGTTGTTTAGACAAATAGGATTTTCCCATTTCCTTTTTGCAGTGCATGGAGGGCTATCACTATTTGCATTATTATGCAATGAAAAAGTGCTTGGGTACACTAATTGCAGTTAATAACTGGAGTTTACATAGGTAATCACGCTAAAATTGACCCTAAACTCTCACGCAAAAGGTTAGGCTAGGCGAAGCCTTGTGGATGAAGGACTCGTATTTTCAGCAAATATTTAACTAGTCAAATAACATCGGAATGAATCCTTTGTTTCGTATTTACCGAGTGAGTAATACATGTTGCATAATAATAGAAATGTTCGTTTAAATTGGTGACTAACAAACACAAGGTAAATGATTGATTTAGAAGGTAAAAGGTAGTATGAATGGATGTTGTTCGCACATACACAATATCACATGAGTGCGAATGTATTGTTTGCCACTCGGTTGGATAATCCCATACAACTACAAAACATCATACTTTTGCGTATGTACTTTACATGTCACGTACGTCTTTTTCTCTGAATTAAATAACTCACGAGACAATAATCCTTTGAAATATGAAAAATAGCATGCATATTCTTTATAAACCTTTTTTACCTGTCACTGCGCCTTTCCAAGTCCATGCTCCTTTCTTCCATTTGTGTTGCCGTCCGGAATTTCGCAATGCCTTGAACTTTTTTAATCTCAGCACGATTTTCAATATTCTGCCGTATCTTCATACGTCTATCCGTCTCCAGCATATCTGTTATTGGGAGCAGTCTTCTATTGCGAGCATCCAGTGTCTCAGCACCTTTTTCCTGGTATGCCAGTTTTCCGCATGGCGTACAGCATTGAATCTTTTATTTAAAATGATCGTGTTACTAATAACGTATGCAAATGACTCGTTCAATGGAAAGGTGAGCAATAATAATATGACGATGTGTTATAAATGAGGTGTTTACAGGCTGTAGAATTGGAAGACAGCGACAAGGTACGGGGAACATCTTTTCCTCTCCAGTTCTCTAAAAGGACTTTGCTCAGTTCTCTAAAAAAACAGCGAAAAATAAACAGATGGATATTGTCTTTCCCAGTGTATTTTCTAACGCATAATCATGAATGCATCAAGACTTTACACAAAGTAATTCGTAGTTTGTTCTACAGTCTAACCTTTTTGCAGCTAGATCAAAGAGTATATTATATCAAAAGTTATCCGAGAATGTTTATTCGATAAATCGAACACATTGTACCATGGATGACGGCTCAGACGGCTGCATACTTTTGAATTTGAATGAATGCTTATGACCATCCTATGAAAGTTGTCATGACGTGTTTGCTTTTGATGGAAAGCTTCGGGAATGCGTGGGTGTACATTTTCCGGACAGTTGGATTGGATGGTGCTGGCTGGTATTCCCACCGTGTTTTCCATTATGCTTTAATAACTTTTATGCATGGAGAATGTGTGAGTGTTTGCAACAATAAAAGAAATGGATTTACCAATACGTTTTTTTAGAAAACAGTACATTTTATTAAACTGTTTATGAATCATTTGATAAACGCAGATTTACAAATATATAACCTACATATCTATGTGTGTATACAAAATCTTAACCAATTGCATCTGAACGGTAGTATAAAGCAATCGATTAAATACTTGTAGATCTGAACATCAAAACATGTTTGGTAACTGACATAAAAACTCAAAATATGAACTTACTTATTTTGCACTCTCAAACTTTCCAACGATTTTACAATGGCAGTCTCTGTTTATTTCCGGTCATCAACAACTATACCTTACTGTAGTGTGGAATTATTTGTTATCGAAGATAAGCCGGCAATTAAATTTTTTATCTCTTCACCAACATATCTTTTATCTCTTCCCGTACCCTGAAAAAGAAAACACATTATACAACATCGTCTTTAACATTTGTATATTAAAAATTTAGTTGTGGTGATTAGAACCTGAGGATGGAGCCGGCGCCCCGTAAGATGAGCTGGGTGGTGACCCATATGACGAACTTGGAGGTGAACCGTACGAAGAACTTGGGGGTGAGCCGTACGACGAACTTGGTGCTCCGTATGAGGAGCTGGGTGCACCGTAGCCACTTTGAGGAGGTCCATAGCTGCTTTGCGGTGGACCGTAGCTACTCTGCGGTGGACCATATCCGCTGCTTCCTCCCTTACCCTTTCCTACAAAGAAATTAAAAGATGGATATTTCTCTCATGACCACTGTTGTGCATGAGAAGATATACTTTTTTTTTGAAAATCCAGTGTACCTCCACCTCCTTTGCCACCACCTTTGCTGCTGAACAGATTTTTGAATAACTTCTTTATGTCAAAGCCGCCTTTTCCACCACCACCTCCCTTTCCACCTAAATGCACATACACATGTGAAAAATTCCTTAGAGTTTTGCAGACTGCTCAAATTAAGAAATAAAAATAAAATTCCGTGCGAATTACATACCACCTGAACTACATCCACCACCACCACCACCTCCCCACCCTCCGCCGCCGCCTCCATAGCCTCCTCCACCACCACCGCCACCTTTTCCACCTCCGAGGAATGCATGGCTCGAGTGAATTAACACCACTGATAGACAAAGTAAAAGCGCCTGTCGAACAAAGAATAACACAATTTTCAAATGTTTCAGACTTTCAAAAGTCTTTCAAGAAAATTTTGCGAAAGCGAAAGATTTTGTGAAATAATCTCAGAATTTTAACAGTACCACTTTTGCCATTTTGACCAGTATTATTTCCTAGAACCTGTCCCTAAAAGAAGAGATGCACCAACCTCGAATCTAGCACTTTGAATGGAGTTGGCGCAATATTGTCTCAGGGCTTTATATATGTCCTCGTCTCCTTTGGCCATCTTCCCTACAAATAAGTCTCCGTGATTAGTTTTCCAATAATGCAGTCTAGTCGCGGCAGTGATTCCTCTTTGCATGGATGGCTTACAATAGGGCGCATTGTTGTAAAATGGTAACATTCTCACTTTTAAAACCGACATGCGCTCTACTATACTTATTATTAGTGAACATTCAAATTTCAATACCGCTGCTGTTGTGGAGTTTTTTAGTGTCTATGCTATGTACATCTGGCGCAAAAATAAAGACTATAAGAAAGTTTAAAACTTGCATAATATGATCATCAAAGAAATTTTCTAACTACTACATATGGATATGTCCACCCATTCAACTTTCATACTTATTTTTTATTTATTAGTTTGTTGGATACCGATATGCGTATTACAACAACAGGTATTACGTCTTCGTCGACTCAAACCGACAACGACGACAAGGGACCAAAACGACTGTTTTTGTATAATGAGATGAGGAACATGAGCTAAGGTGCCTATGTACTTGTGTAAGTACACCTATCATTTTTCCACCGTTGAATAGCAATAATAATAACAACAACACTGGCAAGTAATCAGTGATGATGATGAGATGACTAGGATTCTATTACTTTAAGGTGCTCCGTCACATTATCATCATCAACAACACTGCATAATGTATGCATAACCTACAGAGCGTAATAAACCAAAACATGCCTGTTGCATAATAATTTCTTCCTCGGCATATTTTTTAAAGCTATTTTTTCCATCTTATGCTCTCTGTGTGCAATGCATAAATATTATGCACATACTTGCAGCAGCTTCATTTTACAACAAGTGGATAAGTAGTAAGCAAAGTTAAACTTTCATCATCATGATATTATTATTATGATTATCTCTCTATTTTTATTTACCGTCATCGTCGTCGTCACCTCGTAAAAATGTCCATCTCTAATGGATGTTCTTTATTTCGGCTAGATAAAAATTATGCATAATAGCAATATTATGAACCCTCTACCACTAATCCTAGCGCGCTAGATGGATTTTTCCGTTTACCTGCACTCACACATCGTTGTGTGCCCTGGCTCGTGATGATAATGATGTGCAATGCAAACGACACAGCGACGACGACGACAACGAGTGTCGTCGTTTTCGTCACAGATTTGGCCCTTTGTTCGTAAAGAAAGGGAAATATGATTTCCTAACATGAAACCCCGGTCTTAACAATACAATTGACTCAATATATGCAATAATGATAATATTTTCCTTATTGCATGCTTGAATGAATGGATCGAATAAATATTGTTTATTTTAGTTTTAAAGGGATAGAGAATCTTTATGGCTTAAACAAGCATCATCATCATCAGAAACGGCAAAGATCGTCTTGTGGGCAATTCTACCATCCGCATATCCCATTTTCTTGAATACATGAATGAGGTATAGGCAGAGAGCTAGGTATATAGTGTCATTCAAATGCGCATCGCGCATAATAATGTTAGATCCGCCTATCGCTGTACATCATCACGTTGGTTTATAAAAAGATAAAACGATTAACTGCCAGCCACCATACCGAAGACCACCACTACGATTTCTTCAATGAGCTGATGCAAATTTATTTTTTATGAAATACTCCTCTTATCTATTCATAAAATCCTCTTTGTGTCATTATAAACGTTCCTAATTTAGACTGAATAAGATGAAATCCTATTTATTTATCAAAAAGTAGGTGTGAAAGGTAAATTAAAAAACAGTGAAACATGCCAACATGCGTCATGTGAGATAATCCTCACCTTAGGTATATCTACAATCTGCATGTAACTTGTCACAAAGTCCCGTCCCGACCCTTCTCTGTCGTGTCCGTGTCGTCGCGATGTATATGTACCTACACAATAGCCAAAGTATGGCATGGCATCATGCATACATGCTTTTAAGGAGTGGATGGATATTAAATAAGTAATATTATTTGAATTTTTAATAATTTTCACTTTCTCAATTGCATAAATGACAGTTTAATACAAGACACAAGATGACATTTGTGCTTTTGTTCTAGCTTGAATAGAATAGAATGCTTAATCTGTGCATTTAGTTATTATTCTGGTGTTGTTGTACTGTTGTTTGTTTTGTTTCAAGTTTGGAAGATAGATGACGATGATTACACCATCATTAGAGCGTGCAATTTTTTCTAGTCATTGTAATAATTTGAATTAGAATCCTTATGATTAATAATATGATAAGCAATACAATCAACGCGAAGCTAATACATGGTGTATGAGGACATTGAGGACACACAATTTGAAGTGCTTGTGCTTGGATCAATGACTGGCAAACAAAGTTTATAACAATATTATTATTAGCAATCTCCTCATCTTCTGATCTTCTGTAAACTCCTTTTTATCCCTAGTTGAGTGGATGTGTAAAGGCATTTGCAATCTTAACCATAATTGCATAAATTACGTATTATCCAAAGATAATATAATAAAAGGTTCATTTACTTTTTAAGTATTTATCAACTCGATTAAGTTTGTGATACAGCTGGCATATTAGGATGTGGAATTGTGAAATCTTCATGAAATGAATGAAAAACAATAACCATTATAAGTCTGCAAGGTACGGCAGTTATATAAATATAAATGGGTCGAACATCATTACATAATCTGGTCATTTACACAGGTGTACTCTGCGGCAACAGTTGCTGGCAGTCTAGAGGAGTTTTTTTAGCTTATTACGTTGACTAGAAAGGGAAAATGGGAATGAATTTGGAGGTATATAACGTAGTAATCTGAAAGTACCAACTTTTTTCATTACTTGACTCGACTGGAAACGGAAATCATTTGATCAGTTGAGTGAGCTTAGGGAGCGACATATTTTGTTTGCTTTCTGATGACTTTGGTATCTGAGTCTTGAAATTAGGTAACGCATTTGTAGGCCGAATTGTAGCATATATCCGTGCAACTCTGCTGAGAGCACGGATTGCCATTTGATGTCATTGAGAGACACCTTCAAGGTTATTTTTGCCACTATAATTTTTGATAACGACTTTTCTGAACCACGATAACAATTGTTGTGTACATAGAATTGTGCTTAAATCTTTATCTGTTCATTACATTGCCTCAATACTAACACAATTTTTATTTCATTGTTTTTACACCCTGACATGACCATTGAAAACATCACTTTGTATCTGTAATAAAACAAAAGCATGAGATGATATTATCATTCCCTAGATAATTTATTATTGCAAAAGTACAAAATCTCCTTGTCTGATGATGGAACCCCACGACAGCAGATCTGATACGTACATTATATGTTGTGCTCAAGTTAACTTTGATCCTAAACAGGAAATTGTAAATGACGACAATTTTGAATAGGATAGCCCAGTATGAAATGTACACACTGTAACATATCGTTGCTTAAACCATTATCCAACACAGAAACACATCCAAAGATAGAAAACACGGGCCAGCTAATTTTGTCCACCAAAATCGAAAATTAACCAACAGATTACGTTCCTGTAAATGGTTGCGCATGAAACACATAAACCATGTTTTCAAATTGACTGTGTATCACAACAATGCAACATTCTTATGGTTAGGTCATCGCACCATTTTGTACAATTCGGCAAGTACAATGCTCACTAATTTAAGTTGGAGTGGGGTTGAGGTAATTACCGAACCACTGAGTAATAATGACTACTATGCACTGTTGTGTTTGATAAAGTAAACCCACAGGTAGGTGCTATTGCAGTAGAGTTGAGTGAGTGCTTGCGGCAGTGGAAATTGTGATAAGCCTATAATATGCTGAAATACATATTATGTGTCTAAAAGGCATGACATTTATCATTACCTGTCCTGCGACGGTATGCGTGCAAGCAGAGCACACAATGGCGACAGGTTTAAAGGTTTGCTTTATTGCTACTGCCTAAACTTGGATTGCAGGAAGTTGTTGGATTGTCGTCGTTGATTACGCGAATAATATTTTAATTTGTCCATACATTACATCCGCCTCATTGTGTTCAATGAATGGGAACACGAACGAGTGTGATACATTTGTGGCTATTGAGCACTTACTTCCACTGGTTCCATTGGCGGAAGAGATTCAGAGATCATCTAATAATGTGGCTCCTCTTAAATATAATATTTATCATTCTCAAGTCTGTGGCATGCGTGTGGCGAAACTGATATGCATGTTTGCCAGTAGAAATTAAACTAAAACCATAAAGAACGCACATGGATGAAACATTCGTCCTATGATCAATATTGTTGACTACATATATAGGAAAGGAACCATTTTTATTTCCAAACTTCCATTAATGTAAGTAATAACATGGATTGCATTTGGGCTTTGTGACAAAGGCTCATTTATAACTGACCATATTATCTCGACATGACCAAAATTTTCCACCTCATCAACCAAACAAGACAAAATAAGTACTGGTCAAGTTTATGCTGCTATCTGATGGGTACTGAGATCAAAACGGAACAGTCGTAGGTTTCAGGACCAGGAAGGAATTGGTATTATGTAGTATACATAGCATACAATAACTCCATTGTTGATGTTGTTGTAGGTTGCAAGTCCCAATTTATCGACCAACTTGGAAGAGTTCCTTAGACCATCCTTTTAATCAACGATTTACTCATTAGTTTCAACCAATGATTTACCTATTCTGTGGCAGGAATTCAGCTATTTAAAGAACTATTTAAAGAACTGATTCTTGATTAGACAGAGTTTTGCTTAAAATGTTAGCTTCGTATTCATTTTACAAACTTACTCTTTGTAGTACCAGTATGTTTTTCTGACATCAAAATTATGATTTCTCATTCACTTTCCTTTCCAACAACCTAAACACTATTGGCACCTTACTACGTTTCAAATTTGAACGAAAACATCTGTCATGTATGGATTCCTAATCATAATGAATGACGCATTCAGAAAAATTTTCTTAGAAATACCCCATTCACGGCCGTGTGGAAATGAATGACACTTTGTTACTATCCTTTTCAAATATACATACCTACGCATGTCATCATTGATAAATCTTGATATGACCGCAAGTGATTCGTGCGCATGCAATGTCATTAGTGATTCAAATTATGTACCACGTAAAAATTGTGATGATCTAGGAACTAAAATTCTTTGAAACTCATATCTGTTCCGCTTTATCTACATATAGCCAGTTCTACAAACATCTGCCTATACAAATAATACCCCACAAAAGAAGGGATATGAATTGTTGTTGCAAGTTACGTAGTAAGCTTACATATTTCTAACAAAAGAAGTTTTCAAATTCAGAATCAAAGTCAAAGTCCAACATTAAATAAACAGAAATGCCCGGCCGTACGTTCTACATACGTAATACGCATCAATGTCGTAGGCACGGCTAGAACCATTGTCCATGGGTTCTTTTACGTGCTCCCATTGTTATTGCATCTGAGAAGGTCATGCAGTAAATTTCCGTAATGAGTCATGGATAGCGTTGATAACATACATGCCTTATAATTAATACTGTGTAGATCTGTTGTTCTAACAAAAGGTTTGTTTGCCTCAACTCGTTCCTATTTTACGATTTGTTTTATGAATAATACATCCGTTCATATACTAAAGTTAACATCGATAATGATATATGTATGTATTGTTTAAACTACCCCAAAATGCGTTTTCCAAGTGTGCACAATAGGTTTAATCCATTGATATTCAATATTAAGTGGTTTAATCTGTGTTGTAGTAAGGCGTGCGGGGGTGGGGCAAGGGTACACTCACTTGCACGAGCAGTGTACTTACTTTTTGATGTGTTCACGCACAACCATCATGCATTAATGCATTCTCTCATAAAATAACTGTAAATGCAAAATCTAACCAATGACAGGAAGTGCTTTAAAAACACTTATTATTACATAATGCCAGGTTTGAACTTGTTGCTCAGTTTCCTTTTAAGGGCTGATCGCTATTGTGTAAGGAAGTGAAGGATTTCGCGCAAATTCATTTGATTTAACACAGACTGTGGTTTGCAATACAATGTCACTTGCTGTCTTGCAATAACTTTTTATTCCATTATTCATTATATAAAAGTTGTGATACTCTTCATCTTCTTCTTCGAGTTGGTAGTATATCGGGGTGGAGGTCATTTATGCATGCATTTCTGCTCAAACTCCCACGGTTGAACTTTACTTCATTGCCATTGGCTGGTTGTGAATGATACAATTCAAGATGATGAGCTGATGATGAGTAAGTATAATCACACTGTAGTTTCTGTAACACGCGTATATTTTTTACTATAATGCAAAGAAGTAGCATCATTCTAACGAAATAAACAACTTCCTTCACCTGAACTTCTTCATTTAGCAATGGCGATTCGTCTTGTTCATGTTGCATAACACAAAATACGTACATTCTTATTGCATCTTCTTGAAGGAGGTATAATAATATGTAGGCATGTATGAGTTTATGGAGAAGGTAAACTAAATGTTTTCTTGTTAGTGTTGGTTTGTTCTTTTGGGTAGAGTGTCCATAATGGTGCATACTTATGCACCCTAACGGTTATGTCTTTGATCGAATAAAAAGATTTTTATTAAGAATTGTGTATAACACATTAAACCCGTACCGTACCTAATATTCATCATAATAAAATGTATTTTATTATTGGACATCGATCAGGTACTATACCGATAAACATAAATAATAATAATAAATTATTCCTTTTAGTCATGATTAAATTAAATCAGCGATAGTGCATAGGTTTATATAATATTTTTATTGAATTGATCATACATAAATAAACAGTGTCAATACATCATTAGTCCAACAAAGTTCTCCCATTATTCGTTGAGCAACATTTTCAGATTTATTTTAAGAAAAAAAATGTGAGTGTGTATTTACAAACATGAGGTTTTTAAAAGATACGGCAATGACGATACCGGTTATTGTCCGGCCACCTATTTATTACAGCCACGTTTATGGCGCAGAGGTCACCATTTCAAAAGTTCAACGTTATACATTTATAGAATCTCGTTTAGGCTAACAGCTTCACCTTTCATATTACAGATTGCCTCATAACAGTGACTTGTAATTTGCAGTGCCAACTGATTGGATAGACGCAGGCAAACATACCGAAACATAACTGGTTATAGTTAGGCATTCCCAACTTTCCTTTTGATAAAAAAAAATATTGCACTCTGTGGTTGTGTTCGTTGCAGTGATCATAATAATGAGCCAGTTTCTATCAAACCAAGGAAGTTTTCCTAATTGTCCTTTCGAATCGTTTAGCTACAAACAAAGTGATGACATTTTTTTGTGTTCTGTGAACCACATTAATTACATGGTTGACGATGGCGAGCAGTGCGACTTGAGACTAGAACTAAACAGATCTTTATGAACAGATATTCAAAGCTGTGTGTGCAAGTGTTCCTAAAGAACACAGACAAACGTAAAGTCCCAAGATTAGTAACTGTGACCATGTTCTGGCTTAACCAGAAGTTGTTAAGAAGCTTTTATTATCATTTAAATGTTAGCTAGTGAGTACGTGTTATTTCCATATGTGAAGCAATATTAAGATTTAATGTGCAATTGTCGAATGGACAGTCACTCTCATTCTCATAATCATCTTAGCGTGTCTTCCCATTTGGATCATATGAATCATATCGTCATTACCGTCATCATCCGTGTCCATAGTCGGTAGATGGATCATTTTCGTGTCCGTGTATCTCGTCTTTGGCAGGTAGGCAATATAAGCAGTGGCTAGTTATTGTAGTAGAGTAGAATAAGCAAAAGAAGAAGTGAATTCTACAAAGGTTTGCATGCAACTTGAAGAATACCTAAAATAGAGATGCGTATATATATATATGTATATTTAAATGTAACTAACATAATATTTCACGGCTTACTTTACACTCATTTTCAACTATTTAGAGAGAATAGATTCCTTCATCCTCCTGCATGCAATATTTAATATGTCTGCTGCGTGTACTTCCAATATCATTCGTACTACATGCTCGGTCATCATCATATTCCTAAAAGCGAATAGCGAAAGCACTCCTTGTCATGCTTTCATGAAGTTACTAAAATACAAGTATTTCTTATGATATGATTCATAAATATTATGTTCTGACAGCATGCATGCATTTAGTCAAATAGAAATCTCTAAATTGTATGTCATGTTTGAAGCAAGTATCAGTCATCACCAGTCTAACTTTGACTTTGAACTTGAGCGGAGCGGACTACCAACAAGATCTGCGCCGAGCCGCTACTCGTTACTTTGAACATTGTCACGTTCGTCCACTAGGCTTTACTCTGAAACATTGTAAGAGACGCTTCCAATTATTGATCTAGTTTCTTTTAAGTACGTGATAAGCAGAAATGACGATGACGGGATTCCCTTGACGTATTTGATTTTGCAGAGAAAAGATTTAGATTTTGCCATCATTACTTTTCTCATTAGCTATATATACCAGACGTCAAATAGTTGTCAAATGTCATTATTTCGTAGATCTGTTTGATCGGATTATCCTTCTGTCGTACGTATGAATTATAATTAGATTGGTGTCTGCGTCTAACCTGGGAGAAAAGCATACGGTTATAACGGTAAATAGCAGTGCTCAATTACTCAATTCATTTAGTGTTGCTTTTGTAAATTAGTATAACCTGCAGTCTATAGTAGTAGTGTAGTGTGTGATCCTTAGTGACAGTTAGGCAGGTATACGTAATGTATGCAAATCTCATTATTTACTGGCTTCCCAATTCCCCCACCAAAGATTGCTAACCTCAAAAGCCATCTGCGTGCATTCATCAGTTAATATATCCCTGAAACCAAGTATCACACACATAGATTGCATAGATATGCTGAATTAGTTGAGGCAGAGGATGTGTAGAATGATTCAAAAGAGAACGTTAATTAAAATCAAAACTATTGACTTTGTGCTCTCAATCGTTGTTTTTGTTACATGCAACAGCAGTCAGTATTAGCACGCACATTTTTTTGCGTTATTGAGATGTGTTGCGTTATCATTTTAACCCAATTAATTATTCATTAACAATTACACCATTTTCATAGTGTTTCTGTTACTATATTACATATATTATTACGAGATTAATCTGCGGTGGTTGGCGTGCAGAGTGGAGTGATTTTGTGATGATATTTAATTTGCAACGAATGATATATTCCACAAAATCTATCTGGTGATTATATCATTGTTGATTTGCTCTCGTTTTCCTATTATTAAGGATTTCTATATACAATTTACAGGTTTGCAGTTGCTTCATTTAAAAGGAGCAGGATGTTTTAGGAAGAAGGACTACACGAGTTATGGTAAGCCATTACTTTAAAATTATTTTCATAGTATTTACATTCTCTGCTTCCCTGCAGCAACAAAAAGTACAGAGTAGTGCGTCAGATATTAATGCAAATATTATGGCCGAATAAAGTACAGTAAAGTAGTTGTTATTCTGACCAGATTCAGTTTATTTTGCCAACCCCATTTTATATTTGTCATCATTTCAGTCAGTTTTGACAGATTGTAAATAAATGAAAAATAGATTATTTGCTTTGCCTCCAATGCTTCTCCATCCGGCTGCTCGTTCCTTTGCATGATTATCGACGATTTAGTGCAATGCTTGCAAAAAATACTTTCTAAAAACTTCAATGGATTTTTTATCGTTGCATTATTGTGCTGCTCCTGCTTGTAAATCCGGAATCAGCTCACAGTACCGTCACAATCAAAATAAATAGCTACAAAGCCAATGCAAACGCTGATCTTTCATGTGTTTGCTGAGCCCACGTCAGGACGACGGACGACTAGCTGTCGCATCTTGTATTTCAATTCAAGACACACGCTTGCACCAGATTGCATGGATATACCTAAATAATTTGATTGCATGTCGCATTTATCACGGTTCATCACATTCGTGAGCGTGAGCTGAGGGGTGGTTGTGGTTGGATGTGGAGTGTGTACAAAACTTACTATGTATCTACTATTACTACTTTAAGTTTGCTATTGTGACTTGCATTATCTATCACTACCACCTTCTTTCTGTTGCTTCTGGTTTTTGCTCTTCTCTCTGATGATGCTGGTATGCGGTGTTTCTATGAATTTACTGTAAAAAATACAACAGGAACGAAAAGGCAAAGGCATTCGAGCTCACAAAAAGTCAGTTAGATAGATTGAAAAAAAATGTTTTGCAGGTCAGGTACACATATTATAAATTGCAGCATTTCATTCAGGATGACTAGTACTAACGAGACAATGTACAAGAACGCAACTTCTTTACTGCTTCAAAATTTGATGAACAACATGTCATTTGCCAGTTGCAATAATTTGCAGCAGAGCAATTTTTGCAGAATTTGTTTGTGAAAACAGAAGCAGAAAAAAGTTATCGCATGAATTTTCAGCAACTTGAAATTCAATTCCTTCCTGCGTTAAGCATTTTCGTTTAAAAAAGATTGGATAACAGGTTCATATTGGAAAGTGCATCACTTGTCGTTTCCCTCCATTGAATAATGTGATGAAAACTCGTACAATATTCTGATCTGCATGAATTTTTAAGTTGACTCTTGACTGATTTTTATGTTTACAAAAAGATTGTACATTGTTTGTAGAAGCACAGAAATACCGCTTTGTTGTGTGCATCGATGCAAATTTTGATAAAAATGTAATAAACTTTTATACAATCCACATCTGTATGCACTATATTAAAGTGTATCCACCTCACTTTCGTATTCATCTTCCCTCATCCATAAAGCCAGACACAATATGTAACAATGGGCGGTGGTATGCTTGATGAGCAAGTCAGATCAGATCAGATCAGATCACTCTATAAAAATCCTGTTCAGTAGTCTGTAAGCATGAACTCTTGTCGATATGCACAGGGAAACAACTTAAGAGTCTGAATATTGGTTTTAAACGGCAAAAGATTGTTAACTGTATGTTAAAATCAATGATACAAGTGCATGACTATGACGAATGGGAGTGTACAGATTTAAGCACGGAGAAGTCTTGTCCCTTTTTGTTCCTGTTTAATGCTAAAGTAGTAAGCTAATTTACAAACGACACGTTGAACATTACAAAAAATAAAAAAATAGGCCAAACCATGCTCAACATAAAAACATGAATAAAAAGCATGTTGAAACGCAAGACATTACATTGTTCTTTCATTGTTTTTGCTACTACATTTTGTAAGGAACGCATCTGTATAGAATTTAAGTGCTGTGCAGAATATTTCTTGAAAAAAATACTTGCGGCTGCTATGCTGGTGACAAAGTCCTGGTTTGCTGTCGCTGTACATTTTAATATATTGGTAATTTAAACTGTCAAATCCACATACAAATTACATTTTACCAGAATGGAATATTCCATAGCTTAATATTCCAGTCCCTCATTCATCAACGCATAGAAGCAATATTATAGTTGTTTAATGATGATTATATGCAAACGTATGCATATTTTAAGCAACTCTGTATTTCTCCGCCAAGGCAGGTGTACTTTTGTTTCCAATAAAAAGGTAAAATGTAAAAGCCCAGAAAGTTAACTGGTGTTGAATTTGAATGTCAAAAGTGTTGTCCTTCTCCGAGTTCATTTCTCCGAGGTGCTAGGTTCGTTAAACAGAAAACCAACTCGGAAAGTACAAAAAATAAAAGTTACTTGTATTTGAAACGTTTGAAAAAAACACAAGACAGATCTCCTATGATAAGCTAAACTGCTATAAAAGTATATACACCTAAGTAGACAGGCACGCACTATATGACAAGCAAGAAAATATTTTTTTTGTTTTATAGTTTTATCTTTGTAGCTTTTACATGAACTGGTCACATCACTTTTGACTAGAGCAGTGCAGTGAATTATGAGCAACCCATAGTACCTACCCACTAAAATGTACAACCTTGTCTTTCACATTTTTTTGTTCTTGTCTCGCAGCATCTAGTAGGTACTACCTACGCAAGTTAGGTTCCCTTTATTCCACAACTCAATCCAGTTACAGTTTAAGATTAAAACATTTTTTTACATGTACCTACGTAGGTAGATTATAGGGTACAAAAAGGAGAGCAGGTTTCTTCAATATATCCTTTTTACTTAGGTTTGCATAAAAAATGTAAATAAAGGAAGTGTGTAAATATTTGACAATACTTTAGAGTGCAGACATCTTAACAAAATATCATGGTCTGCCTTGTACCTCATATAGGTATGCATGTTAACAGTTATAAAGTCAAACGGACGCACATGTAACTAGTTATGGACAAGTTACATCCTTCCTCAAGTTCGCAGTTTGAGTTATTATTTCACTTACCACAACTGCCACTCTACATTTTACATTGCATCGCTACATATCTTCCCACCCAATCGTTTGAGCCAATATTTTTTATAAGGCTGTTGTCCCACTAGCTTCCTCCTACAGGTAGATCTTTATGTAAGCATTTTAACAGGATAAACATGTGATAATAGGCATACATATAATGTACACTCACTGGTTAGATTAAAGTAAAGTAGTATAAATAATATTTTATTGTTTAGTCATGTAATTTGGTGCGTGCATTTGCTGTAAATGTTACTTGCTGCTACTCTGTATTTTTCCTCTGCGCGGATAAGCATAATGTATCTTACGAATGCAATGTACGCAAAAGAGCAAATACTTATGCGATACCTATACCTTGAGATGAGAAAAGGTCATTGTACTACTGGATGGATTCACATTTGCAATACAACAAACTAATCATCTTGTCTCTTTTTTTCTCTTTTCTTGTAAATTTCTTACACAGGGACCGTTCCTACCTAACTCTTCTCTTTTTACCTTGGTGGCTGCTTGTTTTGTACCTATACTTTATGAGCTCGCGCGAGCAGCCTGTTATTGAATCCTCAAAGAATTTGGAAAGTGAACTTCAGAGCAACCAGCGAAGAGGAGCCTGTGCAGTGTGCTGCCTGTGATGCCACTTCGATCATCATCATCATAATATATCGTCAAATTTTGCCTAGTGTTGTGCTAGTGCCTTTGTTATTGTAACTTCAGTTTTTTGCCTTTTTTATTGCATACACCATATTACCATCATCTCTGCCCAACCAACAGATCTATCGCAATAGTAAATACAAAATACAATATACATCTCTCTGAAAGCTGACAAGGGGCTCACTTCAGTTCAACTTGTACCTGCCAGCCAAGCAACAAAACCAATTCACTTACGAATCACCAGACCTGCATGTGAGCATCCGTCCATATACGTTACTTACGTACGCCGATCTACACACAACAATTTAAACAGCTACTACAACAAACAACGCACCAGCCAGCCAACCACCATCACCACGCACTGATGCTTTTTGGAAAGCTTTATTTAACAAACAACTACCATTTCCCTCGTTAACACTCATGTTAGCAGAGTCAAAGCGTATTGTTACAACCGAGCCGACGCTGAGCCATCATCATCAACATCGTAAGGGAACCATAGTACTCTGAAGCAGTAGAAAGATCGTAGAAGACGAAACGCTGGCTCTCTGTCTGTGTGTGCGATGTTGTTATTATTGCCACCACTGAGAACGCTGGCGTTTGGAGTTGTTTTTGTTGGGACCTACTGACGAGACTAGATATTATTATATTATATATATAGACGACTGCTGCGCGCTGATTAGATTACTTTTCAGCCCAGTCTAAACATAAGGCTGAAAGATCAAAGGATCGCTCTATGCTACATTAAAATTAATATTATTATTATTGCCTTCTCTTCAATACAGCCAATGTGGCCAATTTGTCACAGTGGATGAGTAAAAGAGAAAATTTGGGACAGGAGGTCATATTTCTGCGTCAAGTTCTACGCAGAACTTTAGACGGCTATGCAATAAATACGTAGCCAAAAATACACACTTGGAGATATTTAATACTATTACTTGTTTTAGTAGCAGTAGTGATGCTGGTTTGAGTACTGAATGGATTTAAAACTTGTGACGAAAAATAATGCCTATATAGTTAAGAGATCGTTCAGTTTTTTTTGTATTTCGCGTACAAGGTATATAACATTCTTTCCTCATTTTAAATGCGACATTTTATTTACAAAAGTCTTTGAAAAGGAAGAGTGAGAGAGAAGTGATTGTACTTGATCCGTGAAGTTAACGTGAGGTGTACCGAACATAAGTGCTATCATGAGAGTCATCATGTCGTTGATGATGATAACAGACTCAGCAGAAGCAGTAGTGGGAAAGACATAGTTGGGGTGCCAGGGATTTGTGTGAGCGTGTGTAAGTTTGCAGAGAGAAGTGCAAGTAGTGAAACTCCGTCTCCGTCATTACTCTTCTGTACTCCACATAAAACAGACGCTATGTCTGTTGAGTTTACATGTTGTGTACAAGACGCACATGATGACAAGCCTAAAGGATGAGTAACGGTTATAGAGCAGAAGCGTCTTTTGTTATTATTAGTTGTGACATAACATTACCATCACTAACGCACCACCGACACCATTCCACCATTCTATTCCCTCTTAAAACTTGTAGTATTACGCAATAAGAAATTAACGAAATTAGAAAGCGTACTGCCTCTGCAAATAATATATTTAAAAAAAACTCCCAATAACACCATAAAACATTGTATACATTGTCATCAAGATCACCATCAAAATGGATCTGCTGTCAGTAAAACTAATCGTGCTAGTGCTCATGGGAGTTGGACGAATCTTTTGTGGAATGCTACCTTTGGCGGTTGTGAAAGCGATTAATGGACGCTGGTCAAAATCCGCTGACCGCAGACTGAAAAAATGCATTTCAGTTTTAGTATTCTTCGGGGGAGGTGTGATGCTTGCCACATGCTTCCTTCATATGATGCCTGAAGTCCAGGAGAGTTTTAATGAAGCTTTACCCAATGTCCACTTACCCATTGCCCAGATTATCTTTGTTTCGGGCTTCTTTCTAGTCTATATGATGGAGGACATTGTCCACGCATGCATTCACAAGCGAAAAAGAGCAAAGAGACAGCGTAAGATTAAGAAAAATCTAGAAAAGGGACTACCGTCCAACGGAAATGCTGGGTCGTTGGTTGTTGTTGGAAGGCCCCTTCCGTATAACAATAATGACTCGACTGATACCGATGTCACAGCAATATCAGTAATCGGCAAAAACGGAGATTACTTGAATGGCGGCCTGTGCTATGCAAACAACTATCCAGCAGGCGATCATTATCGTAAACAACAGTTGATTGGGAGGACGACACCACCACCCCGAGAGACCAAAGAGCTCTTTGATAAGAACATTGTACGGAAATGTGACGACATTCCAGGTCTACCCAAAACCCGTGTTATAAGTACAACAAATATTCAGACAAAGGCTCAGGATGGAAGCGTACCAACAGGAAATGGTCGTATAGGCAGTGGACTCGTCGTTGGAGTTGAAAAATTCTCATATATTGATCCAGACTGGTTTCGGGACACTGTAATAGCCAATTCTCAAGCAAACCTTCTTGGAAATTCCAATCCAAGCATTGCGGATAACGGGAGCGGTGTAGGAAGCAAAAGCCTCCATGATCTCCATTTAAATAAATCGCAGAACGTTAACGTGATTTCTGATGATAATAACAGTAGTAGCAGCACCAGCGGTAGCACAAGTTGTAGTCGTAAGAAATTACACGAAAAGAGAGGAGACACGAAAGATGTTGAATCTAGTCATACCCACCACCACGAGGTCGACGATGACCATGATGATGACGATTCCGGTCATTTCCATCAAGAACATAGTCATATTCCCGTATCATTTATTGATGGGGACGAGGAGCTGGATCAGACTATTGGAGCAGAGATTCGGAATCTTCTTATCGTCATTGCCATTTCGTTTCATGGTGTTTTTGAAGGAATGGCCATTGGTCTGCAGAGCACATCTCAAGATGTCTGGTACATGTTTTTCGCTGTATCGCTTCACGAGTGCACCATTCTATTTTGCATAGGAGTAGAGCTCATCTCAAATAAAACAAAAGTTTTGCGAATGGTGATGTACGTTCTCATCGTGTCCCTTGTGAGCCCAGTTGGCATCGCCATTGGGATAGTCGTCACGGAACGATCATTTGGACCAGGAGATGTCCAAACAATTGTTGTTGGATGCTTTCAGGCAAGTTAATAATTAATTGGTCTCTTCCTTAATTACTTTTTGCGACGCTCATGAGTTTGTAAACATTTGCTCTTGAATCAATGAAGTAAATAACTGAAGATACGAATCTGGTTTGGTATTTTCGCCATTATCTTTTGGCAGTTCAGGCAGCAATACATATATCCAATTCATATTTGCCTATATTATTATTATTATTATTACCAACGTTTTGTCGGGAGAGACGGT
The DNA here is from genome assembly GCA_004115045.4 of Sinella curviseta. NCBI lineage: Eukaryota > Metazoa > Arthropoda > Collembola > Entomobryomorpha > Entomobryidae > Sinella > Sinella curviseta. Next base: position 41,957,991 of record CM023201.3, on the reverse strand, counting down.
ATAAGCTCGTCCATATATTATCAATTCTTTCAACTTTATAAAACGACAAGTCAAGAAACATGGATATAATTTGTACTGTAGCAAAAACACGTTCAATAATTAGTGTAATGTTATGGATTTGTTGCAGCTAGCATCGTAATTGTATCATATATCACATCACAAGAGAGCCCACGATATCTAGTTCTCAAAAAGGTCATGTAATTTTAATGTGCCAACTCAACAAATATATCTCAAAAGCAACGCATATGTATAATGGTACATACTGTTGATTGTATATCCGTCACCACGTGTAGCATGTCATGTAGATTTTGGTGTCTTGCATTTTAAATATTGTTATATTCCTTTGTTTTTCCAAAACTCGCCGTTTAACCAGAATGTTTTATAGCTTTTCGCATGATATGTGTCATTCATTAGCATCATTTATTATTCCTATTAAACACTCGTAATTAGGAGAACTTCCAAAGGCAAATACACGCCTTTTTGTAATCTTCCACATTAGTAAAAAAGGTAGTGATAATAATTAATAATAAAAAATAGAAAAGTGCTAAAACGCTAAGCAAATACAATTACATGCACGCACGCAACACGTTTTTTATTGAGACGGGACTCTCTGGTTCCACTTATTAGCATATATGATTTAAACGAAGAAATATATCTTGAAAATAAATTTTCATTTAGGTAGATTTGTACTCACCTTTTTTGGACATTTTGTGTAATAAAATAAGTATAAATATAATTTTGGGTTAAAAGTTTCCCAGTTTATGTTTCTTGGTATTAGATATAATACTAGGTAAGTCACATGACTGATGATATTATGGTTTATGCAATGCTCAATTGCCATTTACATGCTTAAAATTTACGTGTTTTCGCCATCTTGATGGTGCACCTACTGCTGTGCCATAAAACAAGCATGAAATGTCCATGTCAAACATTTACTGCATAACAGACGAGGCAGATATTTTCGCATGAAGAAGCTCAAAGGATTTCCTCAAGGACGTACTTATTTCGTCCTACCACCTATGCAAATCCATGCCGAATTTCCTTTCAAGACCGTTAAAAGAGTTTTTAGGCCTTGCATAAGTTCTAAAGACGAAATATAATAATATTACCAGTGATTATCAGTAGGTATCTGTTTTTTCACAGTGGCAAAAACATCGTTGAATGGCTATAGTAGTTAGCTATGATTGTGAGAAAAAAATGTTTTGTTAGCAGGAGGACCGTTTTGTAAAAAAGAAAAAAGCCCTGCAGATAATAGGTACTCAGTATTTTTTGTTTGAACGACAGCGGGATGTCCAACAAAAGTCTATAGTTTGTAGGGCATGTATGACAGATTTGTTCACAGAAAAAAAAGAGGATGACACGTTTTGAAGGGAGAACAAAACAGAGTTTAAGAACGCCTTACCAAAACTCATTGCATTACAGTTACTCACAAACAAGTGGCAAAACCTCTTCTTTACGATTTTTTGATATTCACGTCATACTCCTTGTATACGTTACATTGTGCCCATCTATAAGTGATTATCACTAAATGAGAGAAGAAGAGCTCCTATATAGTTTAATGCTTTGTTCAAGGTTATATCACCTTATCCTTTATAGATACCGAGCTTAAAAAGGTATTACCCATGTAGAATGTATGTGGATAGAATGGAAATGGGGAAAAATTCTTGGCCGATCGTGAATCACCACCACTACGGCCACAACAATCAAGCTTATCCACGTATTCCGTAAAGATTGTATGCTTCATACCTTTACAGGAGGTTGTAAGGTGCACAGTTAAAATTAAGAAAAGTCCATTGCATCCACAACCCTCATTGTGAGTAACAAGTAGTTTACAAAATTCCCACAATACAGTCAATGCAAATATTACACAAAGCTTAAAGAGAATCACAAAGTGTGATAATAAATAAAAGTTTACAAGTTTACTCGTCATCATCGCAAATGTCGGAAAAATATGTTTCAATTTTGCACTGCTTGCATTACGTAGTTCATAGTTTGCTTCTGAGAGTAGCTTTGGGGTTTTGAATTAGTCAGAATGGTTTACGCCAACGTATATGTATCTAGTAAAAAATAAACGTCTCGTCAGACTGTCGGCTACTAGGAGATGGGAAACCTTGTGAAGCTCAGAATGTTGTCCTTACAGACTAGTTGTAAGTCACAAGAATAATGGAGAAGGGGAAGTGGCCATTGACCGTCAGTGGAATACTACAGTACTATAATTTGATGTGATGATGAATGCAACATTCTTACTGAAAAAATTATATCATAGTAATTATTAACCATTATGGCTCATGTAAAAAGCATAAACCCACGTGCTATAAGGTGCAACTCTGAATTATTTTGGGATACATGAGGTATAAAAAAGCACTTCTATTCCCATTATTATCCATTATCACTCGCATGTTGTAGGTATTGTGCTCGTCATAGTCATAATTCAATTGTACTAGCTAATTATCATGATCTATAACGACATAAACGAATCTAATAGTTTATATTTTAAGACTAAACTTTCATTTATCACTTACAATTTTCTTAATTGATCGTTTTCCATCCCGAAAGTGGTTATTAATGTTAATAAGTTATCGCTACAAGTTTTTAAACCTGAAAAATGAAAATTACGAGCCACAAAATGTGTTTGAAGATGATCATAAAATATTTGAGTTATGTAACAACAACAGTCACTAAAAAAGAAGAAAAAATAATTAGCCCTTGTGAATGTCATATGATAAGACTATATGGGATTGGGTTGAAGATGACTTTTTCCTTTTTCTTTAAAAAAAGGGGTGGGTGTTAACGAACATGAATTTATGCATGACCATCGTGGAACATATTTAGCTGCCGAGTTATTACAATATTGTACATAATTACATGCTAATATGTGATTTAATCATTCACGAAGCTGAAAGGATGGTGATGGAGGTAAACCTATATATATAGATTTTACATTCATGGCTACAGGTTCATTTATCTTCATCCATCAAAACCATTAACCGTATATACCCGTATACCTATTCCACATGCCGCATACCTATAAAATTTTGTATTTATATAAATATTTAGCAGACAATTTTCAACAATTGTTCATGTGCTTGAGTTTTAAAAATCCATACGTTTATGGCTTTGTTCAGGAGAACAAGCAGAATGTATTGAACGCAAGCTTATTATTAGACATTTCAAAAGAAGTTGCATGAGAGTTCCATTTATAAAGCAATGCACGTAATAAATTGTAATGTGTTGCGCAGATAGGATTTTTAAAGGTGAAAAGCTGATCATGAGATCTAAACTTTTCATTGCATATTACTATATAATGAATAGGAAATGAATATTCACAAAAGCAAACGTGACTATACTCTGAGCGTTTTATATAAAAAGTTATATTTATCAAGATAACGATATAAATTGAAGATTGGATTGTCATTGAAGGTGATGGGGATTTGTTGAATTACAAACTTTTCATGTCTCTTTATAATAATTATTAATTTATCCTTTTTATGTGTTCAGGGTTTGGCTGCTGGCTCCCTCCTTTATGTCACGTTTTTTGAAATCTTCCAAGAAGAAGGACGAAAACTTCACCGCAAATATATTCATATTCTTGTGGCAATTCTCGGGTTCGTGATGATGGGTGCTTTAGAATTCCTTGGTAAGTTTCCACTTTCTTGGTTTGCTGGAAAACCAGCACTTTTTGTCCACTTTCTATAATTTTGCGAATGAAATGTTTCGAGTAGAAGGGTTGGAATAGCTGTTGAGAGTTGAGAGAAAGAATTTATATTTTATACCTAATACATGCTTACCTTCCATAATGCGATATAATAAGGCGTTACTTGAAATTTAAAGCGTCCTTGAAACAGAACTATTTATACCTTTCGTGTCGATTTGCGGCCAAAATTTGCAAAACATCTTCCATTAATGATTAGCATGCAAAAAATTGTTGTTTGCTTTTGAGCCCATGTAAATTTCCAAAAGTTTTCCCTGAATAATTTTGATGCAATCAATGGGTAATATTTGTCTATAAAGTATAACTCGATATTGATCATTTTATAGGCTACAGAGAGTTTGCAAAAATAAAGTACAATGCGCTTTGGTATAATGACCGGAGACTGCTGCCCAGGAGGGGTTTTATCATCAAATTATATAAGCCTAATTGCTAATCACGAAAATTTGTGTAAATGTATCAGGCGGACATAGCCATGGAGGATCTCGCAATTCTACTCACACGCATGACCATAGCCACGGAAAGGAAATACTAGGGGACGACCACAGTGATCACGATCATGCTCTAGCCGGGCATCACAATGAGACGGATGAAGATCATCATCATCACGATCATCACGACCATGTGCATTAGTAGACGCATAGGTATATTTAGGTAAAGTTGATGATATCTCCTTTTTTGGCCCGATAGCATTGATTCTGCAAAGTTCATGAGTAGTATAGTTGTTTATTGTTGAGGAGAAACAAGATTCACGGCAAAAAACCTATTTTTATATGGTATGTTCAATAAGCAGTAGCTGTAGTAAGTGCAGACAGACCATGTTTGACAACAATGCTATAAAAAGCAGTGCAGTGTCAGTGCCAATTTTTCTTCGTAAAAACAACATTGGAAACGTATATAGTGTGATGGCAGTGCACATGTATATTGGATTGGGAAGCCTTTGGTTTGGTTGGCCATATGTGTAGGTATGCAAGCGTTAGTAATGGAATCCAGCCGTCCTCCAGTTCCAGTATCGCTGTTGTTCGTTGTGCAACCCAATTCTCATCAGATCGGAAATTGCACGTTTGATCCAATTTATTTCGTTGTCATTAGCACGCTTTTTTCTATGTACAGTACAACCGTCCTTCTATAAAACATGTACGTCTAAAAAACAAGATCATGTAAGCACTGGATGCTTGCTCTAATAATAATTTTGATAAAAAATATGGGACCACCATACATATATAATGATAACGATAACAAAATATATTTCGCCATGCTCGAAGGGGACCAGAACACAGCCAGAGATAGCCATTTAAAATATAAATAAATAGATTCCAAATACATTCCTCTTTTATAATGGTACAAAATATATAGATAACATTTCTTTGTATCGCGAAGCCTGCATAGAAAAATGGGTATAGAGTATAGAAAGAGAAAGACGGGGTGCTTTACAAACAATGTGTTCCCTCCTACTATTTTTAAATCCTTTTATCATGGTTTTTAAAACGATAGAACGTTAATAAAAATATAGGCTGCTTGGACCGACTGCTGATATCGACATTTAAAATATCTACTTTAATATTTTTTGTAATGCATTTCCATGTTTTCATTTTTACAGTTTTTGCAAGCTTGAGATTTAAAAGCTCAATTGTCTAGAGTTGAAGGTAGGCATTGTTTATCATTACATAATATAATTATTGCAATGTAGTGTAGTAGATATGTTATACTTTTTTTGGCTGCTGAGCAGTCACTAATCTGTAACGTACTGTTGAATGTACTGAATGTATTTTCTTAGGATATAAAATATTTTGTTGACAGCTAGATGAATGTTTGTCTTTCTAATTTATAGTACGTCTACCATGATTGATAATATGATAATGCTGTTGTTAACATTATTGTCGTTGTAAAACTTACCTATTACGGAAAATGTTTACTACCCTAAAACCTTAAAGCATCGTTTGATCCCCCGAAATTGATCTCACGATCTTTACAGCCTTCTACCTACCCAAGTGATGTATTAAGAAGAAATGGAAACGAAAAGTTTCAATTATCCATAATGACACGGTAAAGTTGTTGTTGTTGAAGTCACCGATGATAACGGATTGAAATGTATACGCAGCACGCTATATGATAGTTAATAGTGTACCTATTTAGACATTACCACGAGATATGTATATCCCTAATTGTATTGTATTGTAATATCGACAAAAGAAGCTACGGTTGTACATGATTTAATATGGCTTCCTCGCCATGTAAGGAAGCTCTACCAGACAAAAAAATGATGTTTTTGTAATATTTTTAGAGTCAATGCACAGACTGACTGAAAAAAAATATAAAAAATATATAGAACCAAGCTGTTCATTGTGATGTAGTTGGAACACTTTTTGTAATGGTACACACGCGTTATGATAAACAGTGTATGTCCGATATAATATTTAGTTTGTAAAAGGAAGAAAAAAAAACATTTTTTAAAAGTTTTGACTGGGACCAGGAATTTCCTTGAAAACATTGATGATAATAAAATACAAAGTCTGAAAGCGGCAAGCGGAAAGATTTTCTAAGAATGATTATAATGAATCCTCGTATGAATACATTTTTTGCCTCTTTATTTTGTAGCACGTGCAAACATGAGCCACAATTTCATTTTAATGATGTCAAAGCCGGTGGTGGTGATATACTTGCATTATGCAAATTATTCTTTAAGTCTTTATTCAATCATATTATATGTTTATACCATAAAATTCATAACTGCTTAACAAACATCAACTACAATCTAAAAATGCGCTCGTTCATCATCATCTTCTTCATCTTTTCATACATAAAACTTACGACGAAGACTTCAAAATGCCCTTATAACTTATAATACACTATATTCGCATAAATATATAATATCATATAATAAGTATATAATACGTAATGGTGAATGAGTAATATTTTCTAACTCAAGTTTTCTATCAAGTATACATATACTTGCCCAATAGGTCATAGTGCATTCTTGCAGTAATGGTAGTTCTATAGAAATTCAATACAAAATTCACATTCAACTAAAGTTTGTTTCTCAGTTTAAAAAAAGAAAGAAAAGGTCATCTGGGGAAACGAAAATATTGATTTTAGCGAATTTGTAAAAGATTCATTTAATTAGCTCGTTGATTAATTTAATTAATCCACTGATAAGCTATTATACTACTTTTTGTTTATAAACATTGGGTGAAATTTGAAATAAAAAATATCGCCAACCTAACAAAAAATTCTGCCATCAATAAATAACCAAATGTGCACTTCATAGTATACGCCATTTTACAGTCATAATTTTGCTGTTCTTATGAAACTATGCATAGTTAATGTGTTTTTACTCTATAAGATTATCAGTTTACGTTTTTTTATAGAAAATCATACACGTACATATTTTTACTGCATGCACTCTATTTACTTTTGTATCATATCTAGCCAATATTAAATATATTTACCTGTGATCTTACGTTATATAAAGATGCAAAGAAATCGTCTATCATAGAGAGGTATACATCCCTGCTGCTGCAATGAGTAAAATTCCACGAGTCTACTACAAATTAATATTCAATTTAATATTATGACAATATTTTTATAACTATATGTATGTATGTATTATGTATTTGTACAAGATTGAGTTCCATCAGATGAGATAACAGCAAGAAGCCAAATCAAAGTTTTATATATGATTATACATACCCATTTCCCTATTTAGTTTTACTCGAGAAGCAGGAAAAATATTTAACAATAATAATAGTATGATTCCATGATTTTTAAAAAGAGAGTTGTTTTAAAAATACCAGTTTCAAAGTATAGCCTAGAACTTACACCTATGCATGTATTCTTAAATACCGTTTACATACTTACCCAATTCATTAGCTAAACTATTATCTACCTTTCTCTCAGTTCATGATATATAAACTTACGTATTTACATGACATATTATTTTATTACTTTTCCTCCAATTACAAACCATTTATATACATTATTTACATTGTTATATATTCATGTACTACCTATAATCTTCGCTGCAATATATGTATATGGTAAGGGTAAGTATGTTTATATTCGTCGAATTGCATTACCTAATAATTTCTTTGATTGCTGAAAGAAAAATTCGCAATAACGAAGCCTATCCTTGGCCCGATGTCACACTATTTTCTTTCTGCTATCCAAAGATTTGAAACGAAAAGGAACACGTTCATCGTACCTGGAACAAAATAATACACATAACGTCCTGACAGAAAAGTTCATCAACGTTGCAGGGCAAAGTTGGAGAAATTATCCGGTACTGATAAACAGAAAGCGCTCCAGCGAAATTTGGTTTTGTAAAAAAGGAATGTAAAGTGACAAAAAGGAATACAGTAAGTGAACTATCTAAGTATATAATTTTACGGGTCACTGATGATGGCAATGTTGATGAGTGATGATGGCTCTATTGACGACTCTTATTCAGTATTCAAACGTTCTACAAACAACAAATTGCCATACGCCATCGTCCGCATAAATAAGCTCCTTTGTAGGGTATAAATCGACTATTTTGCAACCGTCGGTCATTCACTCACACTTGTTCGCACATCAGTGTCCAACACTAAAACGGAAAGTAGTAGTTTGTTCATTCATAGCTGCTAGTTATTATTACGTCCACTTTTGAGACGGAGCATATGTAGGTATGTATATTTTATCTGGGTTTTTGACTTGGCGTTGACAAGAATTCGTACATGACATTTACCTGGGGTATTCTTACAATGCGTGTCATATATTACGTGTGAAGTGGAACAACTCTGTGCAGATGCAGATGGATGAAAGATTGTCACATTGCTTCCTTCTGTCGAACGTCACCTCATTTGTTTTACAGTTGCACCAATTTTTGCATCACAGAATGCTTTGTCTCTTCCCTGAAAAACGTAAAGATAATGATTATATTCATTAATGTGTTGCAATTGCAACTGTTGGTGTTCATCTTAAGATTACGCACATCACATATCAATTACACCATACAATATATTGCATTGCATTATGATTTTTGTCTTTTCACATATTTTCTTATTTCTTACTCGTTATTTGTGTGACACGATGCTAAAAATAATGATGATTCCGTCGTTGCCAGCTGTAAATCTACGAAAAATAGCCGTTTAATTTCTTCCTTGTCGAGTCGCAGAGTTGAGATCCTAGTTTGTAATAAAAATTATTGTAATGATAGAGCTGTGTGCAGCGAGAATAAGTGGTGGATTCCACGTATAAAACCAACTATAACGAAAGGACATTCACCGCAACATGACATGTTACACTGTTGTCTTTTCCGCGATATACATATTTTATTTTATATACTGTAGAGTAACGACTAGTGTCACTTTTTTATGTTTGATTGTATACAAAGCTAAAGACAAAATTTAACGAAACACTTTTATCACGAGCTCACTAAAATTAACTTAAAAGCACAAGATATAATTTTTATGGTTCCTTAAATGGTGAACTGACCAACAATCTTCACAATTTAGAGCGCACGGCACAACGTTATCTTGATTGTTGCACTTCACTTTTTGCTTCTTTACATTTTGCTTTCAGCCAATCTCAATTTAGTGTTGTTGTTGCTTCTACTCTTGCTGCACGTTGCACTAAAGCTAATTTTAATTGGTCACGACGATCTTTCACTTTTATCGCTCATTTTCATTACTTTTATAGACCGGAAGGTGTAACTGAACAAATTTTTGTATACAGCAGAGGTATTTGTATAAATGCATTAATTGTCACGTTTTGCGACGGCAGAGTCACTTTTTTATGTACACTGAACAATGGAATGATTCAGAACCTTGGTTAGCAATGTTGTTTGTTATGTTACAAATTCCTTAGAACATATTTTGCTCCGAGATTATATTATCGTACAGAAAGAACTAAAAAACACTTATGTACACATTTATCCAATTTATCTCTCTTGTTTCTCTGCTGTAAAGTAGGATCAAACTTTGGACTACACACACACACACAGTTGGGAAACTTTTGCGTGTTCAGAATCATCAACGAAACCGAGTAATGGGGTAATTTGAGTTATCATTACTTGGTTATATGCAAATTTCAATTAGCTTCCCTTTTTATACCAAGCACTCAGGAAGTCTCTATTCAGTCGACATTTAAAACTATTCAGATATATTATTATATACAATACACATAATGTATGCTTTGTATGTACACTTATCATCATTGCGGCAGCATTCTCACTCTGCTCACTCCTGCAAAGGAAGATGGTGAAAGCTCACCACAATATGTACAAAGTTAATGTTTTATACAAACAGTTTTGTAACTACACGCCATTCACAAATGGCTCCAGTTCCGCACGCATAATACAAAGTTTTATAGTCACAGTCACCGTGTAACAATGTTAGAACATAACATAATAATTCACATTATGTACTTTCATTTATCTAAAGAGAGACTGAGCTGTTGTGGCGAAAATGTTTTTCAAAGTGTTGGAATTATTATTACTTCTATTATTCTGACTACTTTTCTTTATGTTGTTGTTACTGCTGGTGCTGCTGGAAAGAGGGAGCTTGCTTCGAATATGGGCAATAGTGAAAATATAGCAGAGAACACTAGACAGTATAGACATGACTAAAAGATGATGATTTAATATACGACTGGCAGAGCCGGTAGCTGACATCGGGGCTGTCCGTTCACCTGAAAATGTAATGAATGACACTTATGTAATTACAAACTGCCAACAGACTGGACAAACATGGAATGCTCCATTTTGCTGGCAACATTAACAAAACTGTCTTCTTGACGCACAAGGCTCTTGATATACCACCGCTTCTTATTATTATTGTATTGAAACTTTTAAGATGTTTACTTTTAAAGCCTGTCGCTGTCCATCATAAATGTTTTAGGAAGTAACGAGGCGACTACGCCGTATGGTACAAGGTTTCGGAAAAGTTATGACTTTGAACCATTCAATATTTCTAAATGACCATACGGCGAAACATTAGTTTTTCCACCTACTCCTATATTATATACATACCTACGGGCATTTTCGGCTGCAAAAGTTAATCAAACAGAAAAGCAGTAGGAAGAAAGTTCACGTCATTGGCATTTCTTGTGGAGAGTGGAGAAGGAAGACAAGGAGCAACAACAACGGGAATATATTCAGGAGGTGAAAGCACACAAAGTGCTAGACTTGGATTGCTGTGCGAAAGGGAAACGGGAAACAGGGTACAAGACACATCCGGAACAAGAGTAAATTTTGCTGTTAGGCTCTGGTTTTGTATTTTTTTTGCTGGTGTACATCTATCCACCAGTCTTGGAACATATATGAACGCTTTGTATGGCTTACTTAGTAAACACTAGGCGCCCTCTTTACATTCATATAAGCTCACGTTATTACGTAACCATCCTTTTTAACAATAATGAATGCAAAACATGGCTGGTTTTAATATAAATAGTTCAAGAAAGGAGCATGTGTACATGAATTAAGTAGGAGGTGGAGGAGGAAACATGGAACCAGCGCCTAATAATAATATTCATGTCTCTCCGTCATGACTTTTAGTTGTCAAAACCTCAAGTGAAAGATTGTTCCGTTGGGGAAAGGAAAAGAACTCATGTCCTTTAACAGACATATGATACATTACCGTTCTCCGTTGAACGGGCGCCGGAAAATGCAAGTAAGCAGCGAGCGCTTTTCGTAGCGTTTCACACTCATTTTTCTACTCATGGGCTCTTATTGGTATAAACGACAGGAAATGTATTGCAAGAGAGGAGGAAGAAGCGCCCACGAAACATACATTCCTCTGTAATTTCGCTGTACTAGCATAACATTTAGCTTTCTCTATCCTGATCCATTTTATTCCTATTATATTAATATTATAATATATAAAAAATACATGTTTGAAATGCGGGGTTGGGTAGCATGTCTTGGTTTTCTTTTCATCGTCGTCAGTATGTTTTTCTTGTGTAAATCAACACAGTGAAAAAGGAAGAGAAAAAAGGAGAAATAGTTTTCTAAAATGAAAAAAGCACTTACCGTTGGCGAGGACATGAACTCGAACGCCAGCAACGTCAGCATTGCTCGGCGAGCACGAGTATTTTCCAGAGTCCGATACTCGAGCATCTTGGATGAGAAGGTAGGAAGTTGTGGTCTCGCCTTTCTCTGTTATCACGCTCACTCCTCCACGTTCCGAATTGTAATTTATTACCTGTGATTTCGGTCAGGGATATTTAGCTTCATTAGTCCATTGGGTTTTCAACCAACCATTCCAATGCATACCTACCTATACCCAGCTATACGCCGAACCAAGGCAATCCTTTTTTCTGTTTTTTTTTCTTATTCTTCTTCTCCTTCACTCTATCTATCTAGCCATATGTCTACTGTGTGAGGCTAACAATTTTTTGCTGCTTTCTCCACAAAGAAAAAAAACGAGAGACACTTAAAATAAGGTGCATGCAAGGCCTTCACTGGTCCTTCTTCTTTGTATACCAAAATGAAAATAACAACCTAACTCACATTTATCTAGCTAGACTTCACCAGATTCTTCATCACACATTGGGCAGAAAAATAGTGAAAGAAATCCTTGCGGAGCCGGTTTCATCTGCGTCTACTTGATCGCAAACAGCTTGTTGTAGTAGTAGTAGTTTATGTATACGCTTCCATGATTAGTAAACTACTTAACTCTCGCCTCGCTTGTCTACTTTGTGATCGCATATTTTCCCTATTTCTATAAAAGGGCATATTAGGTAATATTATTATGTATGTATAGAAATACTGGCCACATATTTCTCTTTATAAACAAGAACTCAACTAGAGTTCGCTTTTCTTCAACGAGTGCAGTCAGTAGTGGTTGATTGCATCGTATCGCAAATCAAGCCACACCTCGTGAAAGTGTTTTTTTTCTTGGTGGCGGAACAAAGTCTACCTACTTGCTAAATATCTTATGTATAGAGAAAGAGACCCAGTTATAGCAAAGTCATCTTGAGGATAAGTTTCCTTTTGTCAGAGAGGAAGCAAAACGCTAAGAAAAAAGACGTTGTGTGTTTTCTCTGAAGCTGGTCATATTATTATTTCTAACTGGATAATATATATTGTGTGTGAGAGTACAAGCAGATAACACGTCTTGAATGTGTTCTCCTTAAGGAAAATGTGACGTTGCTGCTACATGGTTCGGCATGGCGTGAGTGCTAGAGGTGTACAGCAAAACGCTATAATACCTTATATATAAGTTTTAGTTGTTCTGGCTAATTACTTTCGCTATCTGGCTACAAGTCGGTAGTTCGTTCGGTCGATTCGAAAAGTGTGCCAGTCAGACTGGCTTTCTGCTTGTTTGCCCACACACAACTTTACTACTGCCACTATTCTTCTTGGTAGAGAAATCACCTTTCCTTTGGGATTCCTAAAATACCCTTTCCTATTCTTCGAAAGCGATATAAGTGAGAACCTTATGGCAATTTATTATCGGAGAAAACCAACAACGAGATGTAGATGTATAGCAAAATGGTTTGTGTACTTGTGAGTGAGAAAGAGAGGGAATGTGAAAATGAAACAAAACAATTGTAAATGTTCAGAGATGTGATCTGGCCTATTTTCGCATTGTTTGTTTTATTTTCCACAAGCATGATTTTCCTACTCTCTCTTTCTCTGGAAATGATATTGCTGGTCTAGGTTGGTTGTAAACATTTTGTGCGCACACTTTTCTTTGTGAAAAGTTTTGTTTGCCCCTAATGTGCAATCTCCTAATAAGAATATATATGCACCGATATTTTATTGTTATGTGCCACAATATGAAAACAAATAACGTTCGGGTAGGCAGAGTTACTTATGTATGTAGCCATAAATAAACACACACACTTACCTCTTCGTAATGATACCAAAAGATATATGAGGGCGGCTCTGGACTGTATTTGATGATGCATGTCAAATTGATCATGCTCCCTTTGTCCACGTGAAGGTCGGGACCACCCAGAATGGAAGCTGTAGGCACTACAAATTTTAACAAAATAGACAGGTTTTCTTTTACTTCAACCCTGTTTACCACTTTCACCAATTTTACATATACAGGTACGGAATCTATACAAAATATCAAAGGATGTTTTTGCCTATTCTGCGAAGCACTCTACAAAATTATCACCCTCTTCTTGACATTCAACTATCTCACCAACTCACCACCCACCACATTAAACTACAAGGTTCAAAGTAACTTCAATACAGTTAAAAATTCCCAGGCACAATGTAAAATTGTTTTGATACGTGTACTACCGTATGTGCCATACATATGTATTTACAGATAATGTTGGAAAAGGTCAAAATGACTTTGCACACGTACTTCTAACGTAGACACAAAAATGCTTTTAAATATTTTAAAGAAATTGGCAAGTTACTCGAATTTCTCAAAAATGGAAATACTGACAGAACACAAAACATCACAATAAAAGAAAAGTTATGCTCAAACTGTTTCAGTCCGAATGAAGTGCAAGGACATGCATAGAAATTGAGCATACATTCAAAAGTTTGTAAATTTATCTTTCCAGGAGCATAGACCTAACTAATGTATGTTGCTACTGCAATATACTGTAAGCGTAAAGCTATGTTGCTTTCTCCAAAAAAGTGTCAAGTCTTAACTAACTTGGAAATTCCAACACAAGAATTACGCATTAGTTTAATTTCTAGACAATACGCTTGAAGAAAGTTTTATCATTTCTTTGACGTCGGCGTCGTTAAAATAAATAATAATAAAGGTCAAACATTTTAGCGTTGTCAACAATTACTTGCACGAGCAAAACTTTGTTGTTTTCACAACTCGCAGACAAACAACTTGCACAGTACAAATATATTTCGGCCGACAGTGTTAACATACTAATTTTATTTAGATACTTTATTCATCGCACTTGAATTTAAAGGCCAAGAAATGCAAACTTACCAACGACATTGAGATTGACGTAGAAGCTTCGATGTGGTTGAGTGCTAATCTGGCACTCGTAGATACCTGCATTCATATATAGATAGAACATGGATTAGACACATATTATTACACATATAAGACAGACATGGATGATAGTACATATTAGATTCATGTATACCTGCATCTCGTTTTTGAGTGTACTTAATTTGTAACGTCCATTCGTCCGTCGTCCTTTGATGGATGGCTTGGAATCGCTGATCACTGGTGTACGTATATGTCGCTACTGTCAAAATATGAATGTCACGGTGTCGCACCCAAGAAACCTGTAACAGAGACCACAATTATGCATTATGCACGAGTTACTATTTTCATAATAGCCTTGCCAAAAATACTTTAGGTCGTGCTAAAAAAAGTATTGAGATTCTCAATGAGAAACAGTGTAAGATATCGCAAATAATATTCTCAACTTTCTCTTCAAAGCTTAAAGAAGCCAACTGTGAAATTGAGGATTTTGTGGGGTATGACGTGATTCAATGAGGTATTTAAAAAGTTTAGCGAGCAAAGTGTATTTGTACACAGTACCGTGTGCAAAACATATACATACATATGTACATATAATAAACGCTAAAGCTTCCAAGATTTCCTGTTCAAATCTTATTTTCATTTTCCTAACTTCTACCTGGCTTCTAGAAGATTTGGGTTGGGGTATTAAAATAAACGTATAACTACGAGCGTAAGCATAAACGTCAACTAGTATTAATGCTGCATTAAAATGGGTCATAATAATATTCATATTTCTAGGGAAAATGCTTGCCTCGAACCGTCTGTCTGCGCTGATACGACAAGCTATCAATGATCTTTTAATTCAACGTTCGAAAAATTCGTAATAACCAACGACATATTTCGCACCCCATCTTCCATGAATATGAGATAATAATTCCATGAAAGTTATGCAAACACCTTTAGCCATTACTCCTTTTATATAATAGAAATGATTAGTTTTCCTCTTCATGCAGCTTCCGCTACTATGCTACGATTTTTATTACGTTGATGTACTTCCACCACCCACACATCACATCATCCAACGATGGCAACATGGGAAAAGAATGAAAAAAGCACAGAAGAATAAAGGCGTCATCCTATTTTGTTCAATCCTTTGCTGAAGAAGCATAATATTTCCGAGATCCTGTACATCGACGAAAGTATTCCTCACTTAAAAGGTTTGTGTTACAACGACAGTAACGCGACGGTTGGAGGCGATATTTCAGGTGAAGAATGTATACAAGTAGTGGTGCATGGATGGATAGCAGCATGGTTTTAAACGAAAGGAGATTTAGTGAACCTTACGAACTATGCAATAGAATTTAAGTGTACGCCAACGGGTAACTGCTCAAAGTAGTGTTTTTGTGTGCATATGTATACGCAAGTCTTTCTTAAAGACACAGTACATGTATTGTTAAGGATTCTTGGGCAAATCCCTTGACTCTCCAGAGCAGTTCAGGTCGTGGCAACCAAAAAGTCTTTAGTCTGGAGAGAGGGAAAAGAGAAACTATCAAAGTGACGTAAAATATGCAAAGCTTATTCTACTAGCACCTCGTTTGAAAGAAAACCGATAAAAGTTCAATTGCATGAAAAGAATTTCATGGCGGCATATTAGTGTCAAATAAAATTGGCCTCGTGCCTCTATACATATATACCGATAGGTACTCGTGTAGGTAACTCAAAAACTATGTTGGTTTTGGCTGAGTGCTTCTTCAAATACATCCTGCTTGCCATAGTGGTTTAAGAGTTTGCATGGCATCTGTAATGCAAATTATATATAACAAAAGATTTTAACAAAGTCTTGAAACTTGTTCATTTCGTATTTTAGACTTTAAAGGTAAACTGTAAAAGCATGTTAACTATCAACTTTTTATATTATGAAACAGTTAACTTTTCAAACACTGAAGGTCCTTCCTAAATTTGTTCAAGGACAGAGTTTGTTAAAAGCAAGAGTTCAAGCACATATGTTAAAAACAAATACTGTACATGGTACCGTTATCATTTCATGAGCATGTACGCAGACAACTTTATCCGCAAAGCAAGAGTCCAAGTACAACAATTAACAGCCCATAAAATTATGCAAATCTAATTTCTAGGATATTTGAAGCGTTCTTCCTGGGCGATCGTAGATGGAGATGGAAACAAACTATCAGTTGTGCATCCTGTTCAAACCAGACAATACTCTTAAAATATTTCTGATATGATTGATGTGTAATCATACGAAAGGCGACTATTGAAACACAATGTACGAATGAAAAACAAAATTGTGCATCGTCATCGTAGAATTAGTACTAATATACATGTTACTGTCAATCATCTCTCCGAACAGGTTGTTAAAAATAAATACCATTATACAGGTACTAAAATCGACGTTCCTTCTCGTCTCAATCAACACATTAGTTCTTTTTCATAAAGAGTAACGACGAAATAGCGTGACGGAGGCAAGAAATGTATGTTAATTACTCTTCCATTTATCGACATGTCTACCCACGTGTACAGCGATATAAATAATATAAAATCGTTGTTCCGTTACTACTATTACATGATAGTCGTTTTTTATTTAGGTATTTATGCACAGTAGTCATTTCATTGACTCCTTGAAATTGTTAATTGTCTATTCTATTAAGGTGACGTCATCTTGAAACTTGATACTGTGTTTTTAAAAAAGTTAGTCAGACTGCTGTCAAGTTCAAAAAACTATGCGAAACGTCAACCCTCTAGGAATATACATACATATACAAAACTCATTATGGTGCAAAAATGTTGACGCAGACTACAAAATTCAAAGAACCAATTGCATTTAGATCATCGACACCCCAAAGTCCCATCACTCTCAACATTGCCTTGATATGACACACTATGTGAAGGTGAAGTTAAACATGTAGGCATGCAGGTGGGTTTACGGTTTGTAAAAAGCAATCAATGCAATGAGATTATAAGTCTATGAGAGAATGAGATTATCAAATCAAGGCATGACATAAGGTGTCGGGTGTCATGAGTCATGCTCTGAACATCGAATATATGTTTTGAAGATTTGCAAAGATTGTATCATATATTCAGCAGTATGTAATACTTTTGCTTTGAGGTGCCATTGCACTCTACGCTTCAACCAAATGCTCATAATAATGTTTCATAATACGCTAAAAGTAATGTTTTTAAAAATTAGTAACATTGTTTGTTGTCACCTTCGAGTTTTGAATCCTTATGAAAAATTTACAAATAATTTTGAATATATTTATATATGTATCTAAAGTATTTTATGTAATTATAAACCTTAATCCATAATTGCAATGTTGACATTTCCACTGATGCCAGGAGTGATTGTTTGTGAAGTAACAATTGGCAGTACATATCAAGCTGTTTGACACTGGTTTTCAAATTTGAATGGTGCATTGTATTGACAATGAGTATCACAATCATTGAAATTGATTAGTATATAAGCTAGCAAGCTGCATATATCGTTTGTTTTCTTAGAAATTCGCTAGACAGACATGTTTGTAAATGAGCCAACAAAAGTGAAGGGTTTTTTTTGCAAGAAAGGTGCTACACGACACAATAGTCTTGTCATCATCCATTGTAGCGGCGAACTTGACTAACCCAAAGGAAGACTAAAATGGAGAAATTATTATCATTTTCATTGTGATTATTATTTTACTATTGGAATAAAATGATCTCTTTGGTTAATTATGAAATCCTTGCAGTAGTTTACCAGGTACACACTTTAATTACGGTATAATTAGTAATGAGAAAACCTTGCTGACAGAGCAAGGTAGAAAATACTGCAGAATCTCAAAACAATAAGGGCTCCAGCCTTAATAATTCATGTAACATATACCCACATTAAGGCTTCCACAGCGAATTGCTTTTCTCTGTTTGCATAAACTAGAGCAGTACCACGATAAACCATGATTTACGCCTTTTCTTCGTTGTTGCCATTAAACTTGCAACAAATTCTGTAAATGGTTCTTTATCAAAGTCACCATGTCGTCGTGTGGGGGTATTCACAAAACATGAGTTACTATAAAAGTCTGGTAGTTTGCTGCAGTAAAGTCATTCATTTGAACCCAGTCAAGTCAGCAAAGCGAAAAGTTACCCCGTTTCCCACAGAATTGTTGTTGGTGTTCATTTATTTATATTATCTATTTAGTTTCCAGTTCCTAGACCGAAAAAACCCAAAATGTTTGCCAAGGTACAAAGTTTCCTTAATCGTACTAATTTCATAATTTACCCGCACTATAAATTCTCGTGTGTGGCGAGTACCAGCAGAACTTAAACTGGCCCGCGCCAGAGCATATCTCATCTATATGCTGAAAATCGGTTTTTGTGCCGTAAACTTTCGAGTTTCTTATTCAGAATTTTTTTAATTCAGTGTTTTCTTCTTTTCTAATAAATTAGTTTGCCATCATCTGCACTTTGGCTGTTGCGGCTTCAGCTTCAGCCATCTCTCCAGGCTATCTCTCTTCAGCCTACGCACTTGGAAACCAAGCAGAACACACCATCCGAGGATATGGAGGTCTCAGCTCCATTTCCAAGCAAGCAAAGGTTCGTGGAAAAAGCATACTCTGGCTGTGTCTGTGAAATCACAGCAGCTGCAATACTTTTCTACTAATTTTTAATACATACGTACCTAAATAACTTATTATATAAATAATGCATGTCAGCATCATTTTTGTTGCGGTGTGCGCTCCACTGTGAACAAGGCCAACAAAACGAGCACGTGTAACTCTTTGAAACGGCAATAATTAATCTTGGGATTTCTACAGGCCGTCGATTCTCCCTACTCTGCCATCCGCAAAACTGACATTCGTGTCACAAATGACGCTGCCTACGCTCCTCATCCAGTGGCCCCATTGACATACACTACTCACCACGGAAATGCTTACGCGACACCTGCACTTACTCATGGCTACGCTGCTCCAGCAGCCTATGCTCATGGTTATCATGCTCCAGCTGGAACTATTACATATGCCAGACATGGATATGCTCCTGCTACGTTGGCCCATGGATATGCCCCAGCCACCACTGTGGCCCACGGATATGCTCCAGCCACAGTCTCTCATCATGGATACCCCAGCATTGGATATACTCAGAGAGCCATCGCCACTGCACCGACTGCCGCCGTCTCAAAGGCAGTTGCTGTTCAGTCTGGATTAGGTGTTGCTTACAGCCCGGCAACCGCAGTTGCACACTCCACATTTAGTGGGTTTGGTGTACACTACGGATACTAAGGAGAAGCTTATCTTTTTCAAGTCTGCCTAAAATAGTGGTACGCTACAACTACAACTGTTTGGATGCAAATAATGTTCCAATGCAGCTTGTGTACGTTTCACGCATCCATTTCATTTCCGCTCTTGTCTCCACTGTGTACCAAATGGAGTATTTATTCGTAATCCTTCCGGATTTAGTATAATCTTTTCAACAGTATTATTAATTTAAGTTAATGATGCTAAAAACGAGAATGAATGTTGTTATTAACTATCGTTTATTATCTTGTAATTTATTCATTTTGTGCTTGGACAATGCATGCAAACATATTTGTCTGGAAGTAAGTAGGATTTAAAGCTCCTACTCCTACACAGCAATAAAAAGATGAAATTTGTTCATATACCAAAGCGCATGTCTTTTATATTTTGTATTACATTCCTGTTTTTACTAGAGTGGAACTTTAGTTGGGACTTTGACTGCGGACACATTTGCAAAGTACCTAGTGCAGGACATGATAACATGATAACTTTTTAGTATAGCTATAATACAGCAATTCTATAGACTGAAGTCAAAAGTACACACCACATGAATCTTCATAAATTCATAAAAAAGTATTCAGCCCCATTCTCCTCAATTCGTAAGGTTCATTTTTTGGTGAGATTTCGAATATTATTATGGCCAAGAATGAGGACATTTTTATTATTGTTAAATGTATTTTCATCTTTTTGACCTTCATTACATTTTATGATGAGGGACTCCAAGGAGGGATTTATTCTTTTGAGAAGGAACGAAGAATATTGCTTAGGACAGCTAAATCCTCGCACACACGAGTCATACATTCATACATACCAACATTATTATTACCACCAGCAGCAGTATCATCATTGTCCCTGGTTTAGTTATTGTGTGCACCACTTTATCTCTTCCCATGTGCAGCTAATACATCTGTGTTGCAGTAAATCCGTCTCTGTGAGGTTAAGGTCAACATAAAGTAATTTCTGTGCCGACTTTGGTAATAATGGAATGATTCATGGTGATGATACTCTCAACTTCATTTTACTTTATGTTGTGTGTGCTCATATTTGGAGATGATTTTTTTTTTCGCTGGAGTAAATCCACACTTCAATAAATCTTGGTTATATTGCTTACTTATGTCTCATTTCTCCCCGTAATCCGTACAATCAGCACAGTGCATCGCATTTGCAAGCAAGAACGGCGTTTTGGTTGGGGTTTCATCGTATTTAGATCCTTCCAGATTCCAGATAAACAATAAAACAATGCATTTCATGGTGCATTGAAATACAGTTAGCTATTGGGCAACGAACTACTTAATAGTTTGTCACCTGCAGTCATGTAATAACAGATCCTACCACAAGCGAATACGAATCGAGGAAATATTATCCGTCCCACAATGATATCAACGTCAGTTTCAGTTTCAATACCTGACTGCTGGCAAACCATTGGAAATGATTGACACTTTTTGGTTTACTTAACCGATTTGGCAACCGAAACCAATTCGCTCTACAAACCACATAGACATACGGAGAAAGAAAAATGCTAGAAAGGAGATAAGGCAAATACAGTCAGCCAAAGGAAGAATGTCATTGATACCTACTTCTGGGAAATGAATATTGAATTTGTCTACTCACTGAGCACGTTTCATAACACATACTATTATATTTTTGTTGGTTCAGAATCCATACTAACTCAAAGAGCTTTCGCTCAAATGTGTACTTTCATGTTGCTTTGTGGTGTTTTATTATATCCTAATATAATATTAATTCACTTTCTCATTTGCAGAAATACGAGAGTTTGCAAAAAATGGTAGTATCCTGTGGCAAAGTGACACATTACTGGAACATAAAACACACTACTATTGTCCTTGCTTGTCAATGAAAGTTGCTTCTGGCTAACTGCCAGGAAACTCTTGTCTTTACCACTTTGCCACTACTACCACCACCAGTTTCACAAGAAATGTAGAGTAGCGAGCAGCCGAGGAGAGTATTACAGAGTGAAGAAATAAGTGGATAGGACAGTATGATAGAAAACATTGTCTCTCTCGCCATATACACAACTCGGCTGAAACGTGCAAAAATGTGTGCTCATTTGGCAAACCTGATGAATGGGCCAGGTACATTCTTCAATAGTAAAACTTGGGGATGTGCTCAAATGGACATTTTCTACACAATATTTATGTTCACGTTATCCAATGAAATAGTCGGAATGGAATCTTTGAAACTGTTGTCCATGTCATCAAACCCATCGATCCAAGAACTTTACCGATCAAAAAATGCTAAACTACATTTTCCGAGTATGGCGTACGTATATATGCTAACAACCTTGAGTGCTTGCTAGACGTTTAAATGTCGACGAATTATACCTTTTTCTTACAACATTCTGATATTCTTATAATAATTTCCACTTTTTGCAATATCCGTGAAGGGAATTCAAGTGGATAAATAAATATCGAAACACATTACCAAAAGCAATATGGATGATTGATTTAAGCAAAGCAATACTACCGAGTACACAGGTGCATGTGATTTGTATAAACGCAGTTATCTGAAACTACCACAGCGGAAACACTTTCCAAGGCAGACATTAGTGCGTTAGCGGAAAAACTTGAGAAATACTTATCAGAGAAATGTAGGATGCATATTAATAATCAAATAAGTTACGTAGTCATCATTATTGCTTCCACGTGCTTAGATTACACAACAGCAACAACAGCAACGAAGGTCAACTCTTGGAAGTCTAGTCTGCACTCTTTGACAACAAACAGCTCAGCTCAAGCTTACATACTTGTGTCGATCGCAGATCCTAAAATTTTTGCTGTGGGCTGTTGCGCCCACTGCGCAAACTTTTTTTTTCAATTTCTTGTCAGATGTTTGCACATACCTACACAAGAATTGTTAGAAAATCCTAAAGTGAATAACAGCATCATGCAATAGTAATTTCCGAGGATTAGTTTGGCTTTGAAAATGTGCTCCTACCACCATTGTTAGATTGAGAAAGAATGAAGGTATAGTACACAGGAAGTTTGCTCCATTCGGAAATCCTTGACGGTGTTTTCATCTTGTTTACAGTGGTAGAGTGATCGTTATACGGTGTGCAATATATCTCTCAATATTCCGCAAGCACAACTGCATGCATACACCACACACCAAGATTTTGTGTACTTTCACAAATTGGATTGACCAGAGAGGATTTTAATTAGCAACTTCTGGAAACTATTGCGAAATTTCTTTACTTGTACTTTGGCACATAACTATTTGCAGTCTAGTAGCTCTCGGGATAATATAAACATTATTTTTCTTACTAAACTGCTTTTAAAAGGTATATCACGACACTGCTGTTGTCTATACGTCTAAACGTGCAGGGCACGTATTTCTCCAGATTTGTAGTAAGTATGGTAACGCTAAATTCAATCAAACTTTCACTTCCTTTCCTTCTGCCATGCATAGCCCAGTGCCACTATGCATATAATAAATATATATAGGTTAAATTAGTGTCAACGAGATAATATCGACACTTTGTCCTACATTTTCGACGAGTTGTTGTGAAATAAGTTGCATCATATATTGATGGCCTGATTATACAACGTTCAGGATGATTTTCATCATCATCAGATGGAATGATAGGAAAAGTTTGCAACGTTGGCGCTTCACGACACAGTGAACCCTTCATTACATTCATTTTGCATTATCGGATTTCGAATTCCACTAGAATAACTTTACCCAATATTATGTCAGTGCAAGCGCACTATATATTGTCTCATCACAAATGTGAGGAAGCGTGCGCTGACAAACTATTCCATATCATTTCGATTTCTATCATTCGTGTTGGTTTTGTTTTATTTCAATGGAGTCATGATGGCGTGTGCTATGAGGAAATTCCTAATTTCGTCGCAACAGATACAGAAATAGCTGTACATGTTTAGAATGTTACATGATGTGAAATTAATTAAGCTGGCAGAGTAGCGATCCAAATAATTGAAGTTAAATATATTAAATATGTACATGTGTACCTATATAGGAAGTAAGCATGTATGAACAAACTGAAAATTGTTTTCACGATTTTTGGCTCGAATATTTTTGCTTCTTGATTAAAATATTACACAGTCCTCTTTGCGTTATATCTCATAATTCAAACTATGAATAAATGTATTAAAAACATGGGAGTGGGTGAAAAGTTTAATTTTGTCGCTTAAAATCTATATCTATATTTTTATGTACCTAAGAAAGCAGCAGTACAGAATAAAAAATCAAAGTGCATGGGCAAACGGGCGATTTCATGTGCAAAGCTCCTAACAACCTTGATGATGAAGTTCGTATTTCGTATGCCTTTGTAACATGACTTGCGTTAACGAACTGTAAAAAATAAATAAATAAATAAAAAAGGAGGAGAGACGAACATTCATAATATGGCTTAAATGAGAAAACATCCTGCCGTTTTATCCGTGGGGGGTAAACAACTTTTACGTAAACATATATAAGCCATCTTACTTCTCTGCCAAAGAATCCGCGAACCCTATAAAATTTTAAACGTGTTCATATGGCCTTAAATTGCTTATAAACGGAGCATTTAACATAGTGACAGTTTCTTCTTATTTCATTTGTACGCCTAGTCATTTGATTAAAGAGGGTTACAAAATGTGAACGCATGCATGCGGAGAAATGGGAAACGTTTTCTTATTCCGACTACCAAATAATTTGCAGACATTTGAGAAGCCACCTACGCTCGTCCTCAGGGTCGCCAGACGAAAAAAGCGAGTTGCAGCAGTATATGTAGTGGCAAATTCTTAGCAAATACCTACATGTACAAATTAGTTTCACAGGAGCGGAGAGGACATTTCCCTAATCTGCACGTGCATACAAGAATGTGTGCCATACTTTCGCCAAGTTTGATGAGTACGGAAGGGCTCCTTTACCGACTTCAATGAATACTTTCCCGTATTCCTTTGTGTTTGGAATGTAGTTACTCATGCATTAATATAAGATTTGAGGGGAAAGGGAGCAAACTAGAAGTTGCAAAACAAAATAAAGCGATTTGTTTTTCGGGAAAGTTTTCCTACTTGGCATTTCTAATAAATAGGACAGGAGGAAAAAGTGTTCCGCCTTCCACTTCCTACGATCATCGTTCCAGTACTCATATAGAACGGGCAAAATGAAGAAGAGGAGATAAAATACATAAATATTTTCTTCCCTCTTCCTCCGCTCCCCTACTGTATTTTAACTTATACATTGTGGTGTATACATATAATAATATGTATAACATTTATATATGCTTTCTTTCTGGCACGGATTCCAGAGAGTGAAAGTCACTCGTTATTGCTCTTCCACTAATACTACCACTCATACACTTAACTACATCGTTCTATAGCGCGACTATATGCCCAAGTATAGCAGTGTAGTGTTGTTGTTGTTGTGTGTAATGAAAGCTGATAATATGATGATACAGGCCATTCTTCCTGAAAAAACTTTGTCTCAGAGGAGACAACAAATGTTACAGAATGCACAAGGACTTTGCTGTAATCCTAGCAGGGCATTTGCATCCATTTATTTGGGAACTGGAAGAGAGCAATGTAACAATAACAAAGAAAGGTTTAAATTTTCAATAAAATATTCTATAGATGCCATTAAAGTCGGGCTTGCAGGAAAAACAAAAGTTGCTGCGTATTCTTTACTACATTGTTGATATGTATGATGGTAATAATACGTAAAATATACTTATTTCCTCAGGAGAAAAACTGAATGCACTGCTAGCTATACCTAGAATAAACAGTCAGTACATATTCATTATACAAGTCTACTTTTATTGCTGATATTTAGTTTCGTAAGGTGGTATAGTGGTAATAATATACAAATGCACATTATCCAAAGTTCTACAGCATGTACATTGGAAGAGTTCCGGGAATGCTTTTATTTCTTTCCTTCAATTTTGGATGTTGTACATGCTTTCGAGATGACGACCATGATAGTAGCAACATCAACAGAAAAAGGAAGCCTTTTCCTCTCTCTCTCTCTCTGTTGGCAAAAGGCAGGATGCAATAACTTTATTTCTTTCCTGTAAAAACATTGTCTATTGGCTTCCTTTTACGGTCTTGGACTACTTCTTAATATCGACATTATCATTCATGTATGTAGCGCTTAGACTTTCCCTGTACACTCTCTCTAGTTAAAAGACAACATTAACAATAGTGCTGTGAACAAGGGACAACACACCATTAATGCATAAATAGTAGTCATTTCAGGGGACAATACTCTTTTTCTGACACCCTTAAAGACTCAACTCTAAAGACAATCGATGAACGCGCGTATACATACGTCACTACGTCTAGCGTTTCACTACTAAAGTAAAGTAGAAATCGTTATGAGCATAAAAGGGGTTAATGTTGGCACACGTTCATTTCTAGCTTATCTTCAACGAAAGCAAAAGTTGGATTTAATGTATCTTTTCCATTTATCCCATTCCTTTGTCATTTTAGTCTGCATAATAATTGGGTTCAAGAACATTGTCAAAGCTCTTTCAAAAATTAGAATTCCGAGTAACTGTTATACCCATGAGGATTTTGCACTTTTCATTAGTATTTGTAGTTTTTGTAGTAGATAAAGAGATAGCTTTTCTAAGAAGCGATAATGCAATGTTGATGCAAAACAATGCCTTGATGTTGAATCTTACGGTTCATTAGCTGTAATATTTACAGATGATAGATAATTCTGCCTTCATAATGGGCATTACTTTTTTCCAAGTAATAATGCTAGTGCATAATTGCTCAATTGTCTTACCGTTCTATTTCCGAGATTTTTCACTCGACAGCTCAGGTACGCAGTCTTTCCAACGAGGGCTGTTACGTTTCTTGGAATAGTTGCGTCAAAGTATGGCTCTCCTGGCGAACTAGGTGAAAAAGGTCCCGATTGAAGTGACTGGAATATGCTATACGTAGATTCGGATGTGGCATCCACTCCATCATTGACAAAGACCGAGCCTGAAACAAATTAAGCAGTTGAAATGTATACACAAAAGTAAACGAATATATACGAGACTACCGTACTACACATTCTATTATTATCATTACATATTATTCATGAAAACCGCACTGCCAAGGAGGCAAAAACAAATTTACCAGACAGCAAACCAAATGGATTCTGTATAAATCGTAAATCTGCCTTCTTGGTTTCTTATCAATTCATCATTGCCGCAAGCTGTGCGACTTCTTCATAAAAATGTCAAAATCTTCCGATTGCTTTCCCAGAACCAAAATGTTGGAGCTGAGGTGAATGCACTTGGTTAAGTACCAGTCCAGATCCAGAGCAACCATCTGTACTACCAACTCCAATACTTGAAGCAATAAGGAAATTTTTTTCTGCAATACCCTATCGCACATTACTCATGCTTTACCAAGGCATCTCGATCTGATCTCGTCCTCGAGAGCCCTTTTCAGTAACACAGGTCAGGTCGCACTATTTTCTTTCTATTAAAACCACCACTAAAATATTCAAGACAAGTATCAGTTGGAAAAATACTTGTCATATCATCTATACAATTTCTTATGATAGCGCAATGGGTAAAATATTGTGACATCCGCTGATATTATAGCATACGAATACATAATACGGAGCTTCTTGACACTGATAAAGTTGTATAAATGAACAGTTTTATTCGCGTATCTCACAACCCCAACAACAAGTACCCATCATATCACATTGCCCATAGGCCCCATAATACCGCATGTTTCGCCCGAAACCATTGCATTTTCTCGAGGACTGACAAGAGGAAATAAGTGATTTTCAAAAGAAGATTGAGGCATATATAAGTAGGTACATTATACTTTTATAGGGCCAGAATGTAATTTCGTGAGGATTTTTTACGCAGTCAAAGTTTTGTCATCTGAGCGTAATCCCCTTTCTTGCTTGCCTGCTATGCTTTTTTATGGCAAGTTATTTCGTTAGAGAAATATTGAAGGCGTTTATATATCCATAATACATGCATACTATTATTAGAGCCTCTCCTCTCATTTTCTTGAATATTTTCACAAAAAGATACCCTCCACTTAATCCTAAATGCATCGACTATGAAATATGTGCAGACCTTAACAATCTGCAGTGAAGTGGGAGCAAAAACCAGTGTTGGAAGAGAGAAAAAAAACTTTTGTCAAACACAACGTTAGCTTAGATCCTGTTATATGCTCTGGATAATACGGATATTATACTATGTTGCTTCTTGTACTTTGCTTCCTTGTAGCAACTTCCTCTCTGCTGTTGCTGCTATTATTCTAACTATTTATGACCGCTACTTTTTCCTCCTCAAGAGATGGAAAAGCAACTCAGTTTTTTCACGAAACAATATTTCAGAACCAAACAAGGAAGGAAGGAGTGATGTTATACTACATTGTACTCTCTGGCGTGAGTAAATATATATATTATAATATGTATCTGTGTATACACAAAAGTGGTACATGGTTCCATTATTACTAAAAAGTTGTCAGCTGGTAACAGTCGTTTTTTCAATGCTGGTGCAGTCAACCAAAAACCTCTGTGTGTAAATTTTCTGGGGACAGACTAACCGTCTGGAAAGGGGAAAAGAAAAGGAAAGTCAAGACTTTGGTGGCTGCATGCTCCCTGGCTTCGTTTTGCTTATGTTTCTTTTTAAAATAGAAACTTGCGTACACGCTATATACACAAGATTTATTTTGTATGAATAGCTTTTTTCAGTGAACAGGATGAAAATGAAAACCTTGAATGTGAACAGCAGAAGAAAAAATGTATAGTTTGCAAACGCAATGAAGCCAATAACTACACCCCCACTCCATACGAAACTAACCATCCCTAAAGAAAGATATACGATGTATGTGGATAGCTGCTTTTTTCGTCGCAAATATAAGACAGAAAAAGATAAACGGAACGTGGTTAAGTTGGAAATAATAATAATAGTATAAAAAATTATCTTGGTCTTGTGTTGCGTGTGTGTCGTGCTTGTGGCTTTCGCTTCACAGATTATACCTGGCTGGTTACTTTCACTGACTGGAAAAAGTTCTTTTCGACGAAATTCATTTCGAAATCTAATAAATCACAGTTTTCATAACACACGCAATATATTTTACATCCACGCACATATATCCTTCTCCTCTGGTCCGATCGTAACTCATCGAATGAATTGAATGGCGGTGACTTGGCTTTAATGAAATTATAATATTCGGACCTGGACCAAGATGCGTTCTGGATCATTTAAGCTTATCGATTATTCAGCTTGCTGAAAGTCTATAAATAAATATAGCTCTAATTTCAAATTAAGTAACTTCTTCTGCCAAATTTTACAAAGGAAATTGTTAAAAGATTACTAAAATAAAATAAATTACTCAATTATCACAGGATTTTGGTAATGGTTAACAGAACGTTCAGCAATTACGTTCACCCTCTTCCCCAAATTGCCGTAAACTTTTAACGCAAGCCTATTTCGTATGAATAAAAAACGAAATATGTTTACGCATTGCAACGTAAAGTAAAAACTTGAATACGCTCGTTCATGAATAAACTGTAAATTGCTCCTAAGCATTGTTTGAAGGAGCAATAATACCAATTCTCTTATCGCCAAAGATGAGAAATACACCAGAGATGTGTATTAAATCCTTCCAAACCATTATCATCATCATCCTAAGCTTCATTTATAGCTATTAACTTTTTTATACACACGAATCATACGACAATATATGGAATGAGAATTCTCAAGCACATCAGAAATAGGGTTCACTCACGAGAGGAGTAAAAAAACGTGTCTTTGTTCTCTGTGCACGTTCCATCCTTATCATAGCCGTTTTATTCGCACAATGGAACAGTGTACATTTAATCTACACTTTATACACAGTATGCAGGAAAAGTGGAATAGCAGGAATCCTAATAATAACGCGTGTGCTGCTCAGCTACTGCTCACTTCAGAAACGTGTAACGTAATTTCCAATGCATGACTTAATTCCTGAGAACCTTTTAGGAAAATGCTATATCATTGCACTGAAAATAATAAAAAATCTTAGCATCAGCAGCCACTGCGACAAAAAAAAAGTTCAATCACAACTTCTTGAGCTTTCGTTTCCAGAAAGTTGCGTAACGTGAAAACATTTTCTTTCCTTTTTATGTGATGACGACATTATAGCCTTCTACTCCATGTGTAAAAGAGTAAGGCCACTTTATAGAGTACATAATATAAAATTCGGGATAATACTACTACTTATTGAATGGATTTCTTCAATTCAAGCTCTTTCCTCCTATCTCAAACTATACGGAACTGATATGTCTCAGGGAATCTAACCAAACCACTACCACAATATGTCCCTGAGTGGAATTTCTTTTAAAATGCTCACTCACACACGCACAGCAGCATAAAAAAGTCAAGTCACTGACTGCCTTATAAAAAAAGAGAAAGCATCTTTTCTTCTTCTGCTTCCAGTTCCAATAATACCAAAGTCAGATGAATAAATATATAGTAGAGGACCGTATAACTGCATAATGCAACGAGTATAAAAAGGCTTTGAAATGTCCCAGCTATTTTGTCAACCAGACTTCCAACCAAAATATATTATTATTGCATATAGTTCTACCCAGAACCATTTCCCCTGTGACTACGTAAGCTGATGCAGTTGAGTAAAATCAACCACTTAAATCCCCTGACTGACTGAAAGTATCAACTGCAGCAGCCGAGTAGGGATATTTGACTTTATGTTCCAATATGTAGAGAGAAGAAACAACAAGAATTTTCATCCTA
Organism: Sinella curviseta; assembly: GCA_004115045.4. Lineage (NCBI taxonomy): Eukaryota > Metazoa > Arthropoda > Collembola > Entomobryomorpha > Entomobryidae > Sinella > Sinella curviseta. The sequence continues at coordinate 41,927,403 of CM023201.3, read as the reverse complement.
CTTTATTATTATTCATGATGAGACGCGCCTCAGCTTTCAGACTTTTTATACAATAACAATCTACATACTCATTCAGTAAATATATTTTTTTATTTCTCATATCATCGTGGAAAAAATGTTTTAGTCTCAGTCTCGCTCGTAGAATGTGTAGCGTTCTCACTGTTTTGTGTTGGGAAACGAGTGTTTTATCTTGCCTTTCTGTGTGTTCAGAATACTTTCTATTTAGTGAAGAAACTACAGCGTTTTTAAAAGTGTCATAAAACAATGAAGTTTATAGATGACGGAGTTCATGTATAGGTAGTTCCGTTATGAACTCTTACTCAAATATTGTTCTGTTGATTTGTTCAGTGTTGTTCTTTTCCGGTTGAGATAAATGGTGCACGTATAAAACTACTACATAACTTGTTCCTGTATCGTCAAAATAATCAACGCTTTTATACGCGTACCAGAATAAGATGAAAAGTTTTGCTTTTAACCTGGCTGTAATGTTGCTGTTTTAAGATAAACTTTGGGAAATTGTATGATATATTTGGCCTTATTTCAGGAACCAGCAAACCGGGAAGCACAACCACGCCATTTCCCTATCGTGATGCCATAATATGAGCACGTGGAGTTGAAATGAAATGGTCATAATAATACAATTATAATGTGCACTTATATTCTGATTTGAATATCATTCCTGTTATAGAACTGTTTTTCGTTCATATTCACTAAAAAGCTATTTTGTATATCCCTGTTTTCAGGGCCATCCTTAGCTTAGCCATATAGCCAGAGTTAAATACCAGAATGTTACTACAAACTGCGCAGAAACTGGCATACAGAATGTTCAAATTAGCAATTTAACAACGAAAGGCTATCCTTGTATAATGTTATGTTTGCATTGAAATTTCACATTTTCACAAAACGCTAAATTCTCAATGGATCCGCAATGAGACTATGAGATATTACGTGGAAAAGCCTACGCCGTTTTAGTAGCAAATGCTAATGTTTATACCCTGGGAAATTCGATGAATTTAGCGCACATGCATTTCTTGAGATTATATAAAGGGGCAAAATTCCAATGTTATAATAACTATTACTTCTTACCTAGCCACCATTATTCTATATCACGCTAAATTATGATTTATATACCTATTCATGTGTGCACATAAACTGCAGAAAGTTATATAAAGATACAGATTTACCATGCACACAGCACAGCAGCAACATAATCATCACCATCATGGTTATGAAAATGATGACGATGATGATGACGATGACTAAAAAAAGTTTATGCTCATAAGTGGAGTGTGAATTCAGCTTCTTGGCCATTTACATATCGGGCGACACGATGAGGTCGTATGTTATCAAGAGCGGATGAGAAAAGTTGAATAGAAATTGTCTTAATTGCTATTCCCCATTCTACTCATGTTCTTTTTAATATTTCATGTCGGTTTTCTCTTGTAAAATTTTAATGGCTTTCGTTCCTCTTGCTCCTCTTTCCTTTCACTCTCGCCCTCGCCAGTGTGACGGTCACTATGCTAGCGTGCATGTTTCAGCTTACACTGGAAACATGATCTACACCTACGGAAAAATCCAAGGTACTCAACGCGTAGCAATTCTGTCTTTTCATTTCACTACTTACTACCATCACTACCAAAACTGCTTCTACAAAAACGAAGGAAAGAGAGGCTGTTTGTAAGGGAAAGAGAGAGAGAGAGAGGTTCCTGATAAAAGATGGTCCACGGACGGAAATCATTGACTGAATATGAAGAAAGTATGTGAGTATGTGTTGAGTAGTGGCCTAGTTTTCTTCGCTTTGCTCGTCATGAATATCCATTACCCTCATGCAATAACTTAAAACAGTAACAAACTGAATGGCTAGTGGCAACTGTGGTGGTGGTGGATTAAATCTGGATTCTTTGCTGGAAACAGGAAACACGAATCCAACATTTTTTCTTCCATTTAAAGATAAACCTCGACAAAAATTTATGTTTTTGACAAACTAGATTTTGTAAAGCGATAACGAGGCCTGCATATCATTCATCTCGGTCCATAGTCATGGAGGTATAGATTTCATGCATATATTTTTATAATAAAAACGCAGAATTTAAGTAGAACTCAAGGGCCCTTGTAGGCACACATGAATAAGAAATTTCGTAGTGGGCGATCGTCTCGTTTGTATAATACGTAATTGTCTACATTCATAGGTACAGTAAATATTACTCACTGGCTTTAATTTCATCTTACGCAATCAGACGAGCAATATTGCAGGACTCCGAGAAGAAAAGAATCCTTCGAGAGTTCAACATGCTCCGGTTGCATAAAATATTAACATTGTAAATTAAAATTATACGAACAATATATATTCTTTGTGTGGGGACCCCTGTAGTTTATCATACCTAACAATGTCTTACAATGGCCCAATTTGCTGCACAAACAAAGTACACATTTCCAGTCAACTTATACCACTACACATTACGAAGGATGTATGCATTGTGCATGGACATGCACACTGGATCAAATTCACTCCATAATATTGAGTTGCTTTTTAGGTACAGATTGTTTTTGAAGTAAAGTGACAAGGGTAAAATTGATTGGATAAATTGAGACACTATCCCCATTTTCGCCGTCATCATCCGATCGTTTTGTACATGTATTTAGTGGCTAGTGATGATGGCATACTCTGTACTCTGAATGCACAAGAGAAAAACCAATGATGATAGTGGTTATGTCGGCGGAGAAAAAATCAAAGAGAAAACTGTTGAAGCAGTAATTTATCACATGAGTGTGTCTAGGTATGAGAGTGGTGGTATGATGTAGCCAACAGCAAACTGCTACGAGCTACAGCCTTCAGCTCAACCCTTTGATGAAATCAAGGCTCTAATGGCCTAAATCTGCTCTTGTCGCTTTTATGATGGAACGGGTTGCTGATTTCCTTTTTTATAAGATTACAAATCCAGCGAGTGTAATACACTGTGGCACTTTCATAATACAGCATGTGTACTTACAAACTGTTCATGTTCCTATACCTCGTATCACGTATCGTCTTACAAGTTTCCTCGCGCGCTCGTTGCTCTCATATTTTGGCTTTGAAAAACAGTTACAGTTGCGGAATGTAAAATTGTAACCTTTTTTGTATTTCAGAGATAATCTATATACATATACTACTATCAACAAATCCTTTTCCTTCTTTATAAACACATACACTCTGTCCATACTCTGTACATTTACTTATGCACTTTTTTGGTTTTATAAAACAGTCAAAAATGGTTATACATTCTATGCAGCAAATCATGTAAGCATGCATGGCTAGTCCGTGTTCAAAGATATTACGGAAATGAGTTCATATAAAGCAAAAAAGGCCCCGTTACTTCTATTTCCTGTGTGTAAGCATATCGCGTATCATGGAAATATATATCAATTCAAAGCGTCAACTAAAGCTGCAGGCAGCGGTCCTTCTTCTTCCATTCCATTGGGCGCTCTTTTTTTTATAAAATATCGATTTCACATTTGTCAAAGCGTAGACCTACAACCGTCACACCAACATGTTCAATTTCTTTGAAAGTTTAGTCTACGCCAGCTCTGAAACCAAGTACTTAAAGAATCCATATAATGCCCTATTTGCTCTCTCTCCCTGTCCATGGCTTTATTGTGTAAATGAGCAGAAAGATGAAATTATCGGTTTAAAAACTTTTTTCTCCAGTTTTCATATAAATTCTAGAGAAATGCTTGTTCAGGGTAACTTTGAAAAATGTATTGTGACGGTGGTCACAGACGAGAATAAAAGGAGCGTAGTCTGTGATCTCGCTGGAACGTTGGAAGCCAAAGAAAGAGGACCAAGTCATTGACATTGGCGTGTAGCAAAAGCCGTCAAAGATATTCATTCTACCAATCTCAAATTTACTTGCCACCAGCATTAATAATGCAGATACGCATCTCTTGAGCATAAAAATATCCTACAGTTTTATTGCAGTTCATTACTCGTGGAGCAAAAGCTTATTCTCTCCAGTGAGCCATAAACGAAGCATGTGTGAATGACCAGGAGAGTGACAGAAAGACGATGACCTCAACTGCTTCTTGTTTATATTATTGTATCCAAGACCCAGATGTTTCATATGATCAATCACTCGTTCTGCTTGGACAAACTGAATGTTGTTTTTGTGTGCAATGGAGTATATCATGGAGTAGATTAGTAGATTATTATGAGAGATGTTTCGATTTAATACCGTCTGCACACAATTGATATTATTGTGTAATCTACCACTATTACTCTTGAAAGTTGTATAACAACGTTCAGACAGTAGAATTCAGCAGTAGGTAGGAGTGGGATACGGTAGTATGACAATGATGTTCGATTCTTACAGAATCAAATTGTTATAAATTGCACAAGCAAACAAAAACAAGAACATGTCCCGAGTTAATTACGTTGTCTAATTTCTGTGCCACTATTGAATCAAATTATTTGTATGATCTGCCTTTCAAAAGCTAGTCAGTACTCTTCCATTCTGAACATTAAAAGCTATATGCGTATAAAACAATTAGTGTTTTGCCATTTTGCAACCAATTGTGTGAAGATTTCATACAGTTCAAATCCACAGAGTAGTAATTGGCTGACATAAAATATCATTGAGCAAGAGACTGATTGTGAGTATAGTACGTATATTATGTATGCCTGTAAATGTCACTTGAATGGCGTTGATACAACCGCTCCTTCTTCCTATGCATTAAAATAAGAATAACGAATCTAGCTAAAAGTGCATAAAGAGAGCAGCATTATTTGGAATTCAAAAGACGTACGCTTAGTTTAATGCAGAGCGCATACATATTGCACAAACTAAAAGGGAGGAGAGGAGACGCCAGGGTCTACTTTATCATTAAACTGCATCGAGACGGGAGTTGAGTGTGTTTGGCGAGATTCGTATTTTTCCCAAATTCCAAATGTCAAGCTTGGTTTTCTCTCTTGTGAATTTGATAAGGATGGCGAGCGAGTGCACAGACAAGCCTCCACAAGAAAACTAGACCCTTGAATTCAAAATGTAATGCGCTACCGCTGAGCTGAGGTGGAGAGAGAGAGAGAGAAAGTTCTATAAATACGCATTGAACGTAGTCTGACGATGATGACGAAATGAATTGTGTTTGTGTATTAGGAAGGCTCTTCTAGAAACATGTAGGTATAAGCGTCTCAGTATACACTCATAAATGCGAGGAGCGATGAAGACGTGTGAGTGAAATGGGAAAGCGATTTTTTTTATTTCGAGAAAGTAGATTTATCTTGACGGGAAAGACGGCGCAGTGGGGTGGATAGATGATCGTGATGGGTCAAAAGAGTGGATCAAGATCCTTTCAAGTGTTGTCATGCATATGACAGCAGCAGTAGTGACAGTAATAGTGGATAGTGGATATGGTACGATGATCATGAACATGAAGTGTGAGTATCCTACATACTGTACTATACGAACGAACAAACGGATGAACAAGAGAAAGCAAGGAACGCGATCATATAGTGTATACATATTTTATACCACTACGCATGTTGAACAAAATTCCAAGATTTACTTTAAGAAACTGACGTTTGAAATAAATTGGAAATGCGGTAGCGGCATCGGTTCTACATATTATGATATATGCATACATTGTGTACATTCATCTCTAGCTATCTTATAAATTGTGAGAATTTTTATTATTTTACAAATAGATTTTCGGCAAAATAGAAACAATACGAAAATACGAATGACAGGTTTAAAAAGAAAAAGAAAAAAAAGTCACTGTTATATTCAGTTTTTATCACTTCAGCACCGCGTCATGATGTTATGGTCTTGTCATTCGTAGAATTTTTTTAACCCAAACGTTGTAATTTGACATGTCGAGGCACTTCCCTGTTATTTTACGTATTCCGTACCTAAGAAAAAACAACAACGCGTTCTCAGCATTCTTCCACGATTACCTGAAAAACAAAAAGTACTACCTTTCTCAAATTTATCTTGCAAGTTCATAAATGCGTAGCGGCATATAACTGTCCTGCAGTATCTACAATATAAAAATTGCATGGTTTTTAAATCAATATCAATGAACTATGTACTTTATAGGCTTTATGTGAAAAGGGTAAAAGTTAACATACGTGTCATTTTATTATAGATTATAGCCTCTCAGTATTCCATAATGCTTTTCGAAGCCTCTAAATAATTCAAATAATTAAAGGCCGGAAATAACAGCTGCTAAAATTAATAAAACTATATTGACTACTTCAAGTCCTTGAATTGAAACCGCACCACGGATGAAAATAAGACCAAAATATTTATTTGCTCAGCATTTCATTTTGTATGCATGAAGAAAATAGCCTAGAGAACCTTTTATAGAGAGAGAGAGAGAGAGAGAGAATGAAGTGAAATATATATATAAAATGAAAATAGAGAGTGCACTCGAAAATGATCATGATCAATTCAAGATTTAATTTCGTTGGGGGTTCGGAGAAAACAGCAAGTGGTCTACTAGGTATGTAAAGTTTGTTTCATTCCCTCATGCTGTTGTATCATGTAACGCTGTTCTGAAATATGAGCATCACCGGCTTTTGTAACACCCACTTCTTTCTGCACGGACCCGCTGACCAACATAAATGAAGCTCTAGAATGTACAGATTCGCACCAGGAACGCTCAAGAGGAGTACTGTCGATTACATTCCTATTCCTACTACAAAAAAGTAGTTAAACATAAATACAAATTATATACAGACTTTTACAATCACTTAATCGAAGTTTATTTATTGTGAAACTTTTGCACACAACACAGAGCAGCAGCTGCTGCTTCCCCACCGATACACGTTTCTCTGTAATAATCCCAATAAACTTTTTAAAAGGAACAAAATATTTCCAAAGTATTTCAGCAAATTTTTTGCTTCTATTCCAACGAACCTAGTCGAGGTTGTCGACACGCATTGAGGTTTTCTGAAGTTGTTCTATAGTTCCTCATTCTCTATCTCTCTTCCTTTCTCCACAATACACATTTTATAAAAAAATAAATAAATGTGTTTTCCATTGATTTCTGTACACAAAAACCTCTTTTGCTTTATTAGGCGCTCCATCGAGTCTAGACAAATTTGTTCCATGAAAATTTTCATTTTGCCATTTCATATTGAAATGCGTCTACAGTGAATGCAATAATATACATAACTATAAATACACTCTTTTACCGCAGATTGTTTTTGCAATTTTCCCGTCCACCTATATACAATTTTCCATCCACGTATAGAGTCAAGGAATGGAAAGAAATTTTTAAAAACGTAGCTTGTTTTCCTATGTGGTTTTCTTATTGGTTTTGGGTTTGTGAATTAGGCTTCATGTACTTTCTCCAAGTTTCTCAAAAGTCACACCAAACCATTCAAAACCATGCACACCAACTCAACCAGCAATGAAACTGTAGAGTAAACATTATATTTTCTCCGTGCGTGTACAACCAAGCAAAAAAGTGAAAGCCACAATCATCAGCATATCGCTCCGTTATACGTACCTATATAATGCCCATTTCCCCTTCGTCGACACACTTTTCCTTTATATCATCGCATAAGCATCATTTTCATTTTGTAGGCATCGTCACTGCGATTTTAATAGTGATTCAAGCTGCAACTGAAGGAGAGTGGTGTAGTAAGCCCAGACCGCGAAAAGTAGGTAAAGCCACACATCTCCACATAACATCATCAAATATCCTGCGCAATATTGCGAATAACAAAGGTTCGTTCCCTTTCCCATTTTTGCCGGTACTATATGCTGGGCTACATGGCTAAGGAAAACAACAACTATTGCTATTGCTAAGCCAGCCAGTGTTATTTTGAGCGCACTCACCGAGAAGGCAGAGTAAAGTATATGAGTAAAAATAATATATAAACGGATTCAAATAAGAACCCTTTTGACTTTATATCTTCCCTCTCCCCTTTGTGTATTTTCTGTGAAACCCATTGGAAGCGAACAGAGACAACCCGAGAGGTGAGATTTCATTTGGCATTTGGAGATCAAAGGAAATTCGATGTTGTTTGTGGAAAATCTCATACCAGTCACTCATACACGTATAGCACGACCTGTTTGTAGAGGTTCATGCATAAATACGTACACACAGATGTATATATAGATGCATAGAAACGCTTGAATCGTAGTCCATATTCACCACTAGATTTCATTTCGCTACTTGTTCCCTCGCTCACTACTTTAATCTCAGTCTCGTCAAATCTCTCAGATAAGCCAACCAGTTGAAGGAAAAGCTTAATTCCGATTCTCACTGGTGAAAGCGGAGTCTTCTTTATATTATGTATAATATTTATATGTATTTATGTGTGCGTAGTAATTAAGTGGTAGCTTCCACTTCTGTTATTCCGCTATTGCATAATAAAGTAGCTTGGTACCCAGAAGAATTTGTTCACGTTCAGCTGCTCTGAGCCATAGTAGTGGTAACTAGTGATCATGAATGATGAATGATGCAATCAAATATGGATGGAGGTTTTACTTTTGAAATGCAAAATGAAAGGATGCGATGGAGAAAGCGATGTCAACAAGCCACCATCATCATAAGTTTTGTTTCTAATTTAACGCCGTGGTGAAATGCTGTCTTTTCCAAGAAATGCGATTTCGCCTCCGAACATTTAGCAGCATATAATATTCAAATGTTCTCATTTCCAATGATACGATATTACGTAGTTTTATGAAACAGGGCCGAGGGCCTACAGTTAAAGTCACTCGTGTTTGAGGCAGCATAAATATAGACGGCAACATAAACGGTCAAAAATTGTAACAAGTTTGGCATACGTATTCTAGTTTATTTCAGTACATCCGATTCCGTTTGGTTTTATGGGAGCTAGTCCCAAGGTGAATATGGCCATATACCATTCATTCAATAAGTAATTGATTCATATGCGAATGCTTGGATATTATCTATAAGAACCAAACCGTAAAACTTTTATGGTCACGATGTATGTATATATTAATAAGTTTGATATAGCGTTATTATCACAGGTCACATAGATATATATACAAACGCTCGGAAAACAATAGGATAGTCAGAGAGAGAGAGAGAGAGAAAAGAGAGGGTTTGCTGTTGTTATTGTTTGCAAGTTCCTTTCGCATATGTATGTTTTTATTCTCTGAAAGATTTCTAAATTTATACACTTGCAAATTGTTCTTTACCCTAGGAATAAGCATGAAATAAGTGTCTGGCTTTCGTGCAAAATGAGTAAACTTTTCAAATAAATAAGTACCTTCTGTTGGATAAAAAAGTCGTCTGTTTATAGATTTTCATTTGTCGAGTCGTAAAAAAAGAACTTTTTCTCCCAAACTTTCTTTCTTTCCCTTTCCTCTCCATGATTTCTCTTTCCACTACTGCAAAGTATCACTTTCACCAACTGCCTTGATGCAATGTATGTAAGGGCGTACAAAATTGCTTCTTCTTACACAGTTATTATATCTGTCCGTAACGACCTTTATATGTGACATGCATATTATATGTATATGTACGTACCTAAGTAGGTAGATAGTTTTTGTGGGCTAGCAAGTGTGAATAAATGTAGCGTATATAAAAACCTAAATTATACCAATTTAAACAACGCATGGCCGTGCTCGATAATACGTAATATTGAGGATAACACGTTTAATAAAGCCTTGAGGCAAGTGTCTTATAAAAATCTGATAAAGATAGTGTTTCCAATCCATGCAGAGTTTGAATGCAATATGAAAATTCTTGGCTATCAGCAGAGAAAATCAGAGACAAACACTGCTGTTTACGTTGTGTAATACCAGCAAATGGGCATCCACTTATTATTACGTGCTTGATATGCTCCCATAAGTGTTTATGGACAAGCTGTCTCTTTCTCCTCTTTCTTGAGAATTGCTGGTTTCTCTTTTGTACAAAAATACAAAAATACTTTCTTTTTTATAAGGACGGGATTAAATGGCCCCTCTTCCAGTGCTCTTTCCTTTATGTTATGACCTTATAAACGGGTAACAAGGACGAAAGTATTCTTGTTCACAGGCACCTGCATCTACTTTCATGGAATGTGCTGTGTTGTGATGATTGTCCTTATTACACAACATACCAACGTGGAGATCACATCATCCATTTATGGTGGCGGTTAAAATTTTTAGTGTACGTCTTTTCAGTGTTCTGTTGTTGTATAAGAAACACCTGCATAGCTTTGATTTCCCTTTCTTTAGAAATCACCCGTAAACAAGCCACTTTTACTGTGCACTAGTGTGCACCGTTATATGACGTCATTTTTGTGAAAACCCTATACATCTACAGATTATAAGTCTATTTCGACTATCAATTGAAGGAGTTGTTGTACTTTTTGCGACTATATAATCTGATATATTTCGCTCGTGGCAAAGCCCTGTTGAAAACGTGCTTCCGTTTCAAGGCTACCGTTCCATCATAATCTCCAATCCAATATGTAATGGGACGTTGTAGCATGTACATTGCCATAAGAAGGAAGGAAAAAATTTCATTCCTCATTACCTACACGCCATTATCGTCATCATTATCATCATATTAATAGCGTATGAGCATACGCCTTGGTTCTAAGTTGTGTTCGATGCAAAAGTAGCTGTATAGTACATACATTTTGAACTGTCTCAGTTCGATCCATTATCATCCCTCGCATTATTATGCAAAGACATTTAAGTATTGTCATGTGTAGTCTGTAGACAGTAGACGTACATAAATGGCTTGTCTACTTTAGACTTGTGTACGTTTGCAATATCATGCATCGCAGAGACACAAACTTGTTAGGCAGCCGTCAAACAACCTGCAAAATGGGCCGCTTTTGGGTCAGCCCAGTTTAATAGGGAAGGAACACAGGAACAACATATATAACATGTGGAATGATTAACTGAACAAAGGGGTGATCATTATAGATTACAAGCTTCGTTGACTTTTACTGTTATTGGTGTGTAGTCGGTGGCATCTCTACACCCTTGCTTTTTATCCTTGATTTTTCTTCCTCTTCTAAATACTTTACCGCAGAACAAAACAGGTAACACGATACAAACCACGCATATCTGTAAATCCTCGTTATTTCCAAACGCATGTTTAGTACAGGATTATATAATCTAAAACCAAAATAGCGGCAATGTACCTATATTGAAATAGAACTGATGGAAGTATAACCTGTTCCCAAATTCGTTCCAAGCATCCAACTGTACATCCTCACCTTACCTTAAAGTTTTACGAGTTTGCATATAAAGACTTACATTTAATCGTATTTTGGGAACCAGGAATATACTATACATACCGTTGTAAAGATAATATCTTAACAATGATGTATTCTTTTGGAAAATCGTCCTACTATAAGTTCCTATTGGAGGGAGCTTTTCTTGCTAAATCAACTTTTACCAGCCAAAAGAGTCTTACGAAAGACGTCAGCAAAAGGTCTCTAGTTTCTGGGTAGAAATAAACTGTCGTAATTTTGTTGTTCTAAAATAGAAATAGAATCCTAAAATAAACCAGTCACGATACACGAACAATACTCTAAATTTAGATTCTACAATCATGCGACCTTGACTTCGTCATCAAGATTAGTGTTTATCTATCAAAGCAGTCAATAAAACAATGGTGCGGAAAGGGATCAAGAAGACGAGTCAAAGTGGATTGGAATTGAATTCGTTCTATCAATCTTGGAACAAAGTAATTTTGTCAAAGCCGTAGACAATAGCACAAACCTCCCCTGATGTTTGAGACGTTTTACGGGAAAGCTAATATGATACTGCTGCATGGCTTATGTATCTTATGTATATGCATGGCAATAGCATGTAAAACTGAAAATAAGATCGCGGGTATATCCGTACAGTAGTTTATTCCGTTTGGTAAAACTCCAACGTATGATGATGCATCCAGGAGAGAAAATTTTCTGCGCTCTCAATGTCAATGAAACACTTGAACTTTCAGCAGACGGAAACGAGACACAGACAAATGGATACTATAGAAGGCTTAAAATTAGTTCCTGTGAACCACTGTAGGACCAGAGAACCGACTCCGTGAAAGCCTCGAATTACATGTACTTGGAAGAGAAAATAGCCACTACTATCCTGTTCTTGCACTCACTACCAAAATGAATAGTCTACAAATGAAAAACTCTATAAATATAAATTTTCTCATGCATCACGAGCACATATATGTACTAATATATACATACTTTTGTCTTATATGGTTCACTTTGAGAAAGAAAAAGAGCTAACGAGTTATTTCATCGAAATTGAGTTGGATTCTTAAGAAAAGGCAAAAAAAAGGATCAGCAGCAACAACACAAGAAAGAGAAGACCATGCATTGTGTGGTCAGTCACTGCTCATCATTTGGAAATGTGGAGAAAAAAAAAACAAAATTCACATGGATTTTGTCTTTATGTTTTTCCACCGGTTTTTTTTCCTTTAGAACATTCAGTGGTAGGTATAGGTAGCCGCTATTATTTCTCTTGTTATTTTTTCCTGTTTCTCGATGTGTTACATTAAACATTCTCCCCATCCTTCTGTTTTCCTCTGCAGGCTATTTGTATTTTTCCCTTTTTTCTTTACTTTTCCTCTGTTTTTTCCTTCTCTCTAATTTTAAGATTTACTACTGCCTGCCCCGCTGCCACTTTCTTTTCTTGTCGGAGTTCATTTACTATACTACCAAGGCACTTTCATCATTTGCCAACTTTCGGCTACACAACAACTACTTCGATATATATAAAGCACGCTTCCTCGTACGCTTCTCCTCTTGTTGCGCTGTGTATTTAAACAGTGGCTGAGTCCAGTTCTATTCCACATATTTTTATGCCCTTTTATTTCATGTGGGTGGACTCATCGAAAAAGGTAAATACACACCAAACCTAACGCTATGTAGGTAAAGCAAGCTAAAAGTTTGTTTTTACTCTCATTTTCTACTTTATTTCTTTTCCGTCTTCTTTTTAACTCCATCCTAAGAATACCTTAATTTGCTATGCTGGTCTAGAATTATAGGTACATATATAGGTTCACATAATGCGTAGGTAGTTTAGAATCTCGCTCCCCATTCTGGAAACAGAAGTTGAAGTTGAAGGTTCTTAGTAATTTACGGTGGCACGTGACTATCCTTTTATTTCCTCCTCCTGCCTTGTGATATTATGTTTTAAATTTGTACACAGTAATGTAATTGTACAGTTTCCAAGAAAATGCAGTGAACCAAACCGAAGAGCACGGTGAAATCGCTTCAAAGCAATAAGATGGATGGAAAATTTTCTCATTTATAATTAATATAAAAGTCATGGAGCGAGCAGTTTTTTTATATAATGCACGCATTCTAGATGAGAGAACGAGAGTATTGCTTTATATACAGCAAACATATTCCCAAATTGAAATTAGTTCAACAAATTGTTGTGTAACTTCAGCCACGTGTACAGGCTAGAAAATAGTATTCATGAAATGTGTAGATTTCTCGTTTGTTTATTATACATGAACATTAAATTGTTTTAACCTTGATTCTTGCTCTTTCAGGTCGTTAATAACTGATCTGAATAATAAATTATAACATTGCGCCAAACGACTGATGCACGAATTATAGTTATATAAAACTGGTGCAATTATATAAAAATCGGATTCATTCAAAGTACATGGATAACTTGACAACAAATGAAAGAAATCCAAGGACGAAAAGAAAAACTGAGAGTCCATCGACACCGTGCGCGAAGGAAGCATTTGTTATACATTACCTTTCATTCAATGAAATACGGTACAAGACGACGGACAGTTATTGAAAAACGCTTAAATTGAAAGACTTCTATCTACACAATAGGCTACATTTCACTGTCCTTTAAACACACACCAAGCGCAGGCGGCATTGAAAGTTGTGAAGGCTAGGTAAAAAAGTAAAAGGTTACCTATGTAGTCAGCGGGTATGTCCCAATCAGTGAGCAAAATCGCTGAAGCGAGTCAACACTAACTACCTTACCTTTTTACTTGCTAAATTATTAGAAATTGGCTATCTCTCTACTCGACATGGGTAAGAACGATCCACGTGGACGTTAGTTTCTCCAGCCTATTTCTCATGGAACATCAAACAGGAGAGACATAACATCATTGAAATAGCACCATAGGTTTAGCACAAGAGTAGAGCGAAGAAACGCAAAAAATAGATTGGTTCTCAAATGATATGATCATAAAGATGAGATGGCGGTCTTTTAGGTTCTTTTCTATCAGGCTGAGTGAAAATGCAGAAAGGTGCATAAAGAAGTGAAGTTGCCTATATGACAAGAAAGTAAAACAGAAAGGCAAAAACTCAGACCGCTTCTGGTGACTGTCAAGAAGGATGGCAGGGACAATAACAAAGGATTGCTAATGCCAAGATGGTTTCCGCTGAATTATTCTATGTGTCTAGCTACCTTGTACGGAATTAAAAATTGAATTCTATTGTTCACTTCAATTCATTCTTGTCTTTGTGGTTTAGCGGAACCTTTCTCTGCCTTTCCGTCTATACTCAACTCCTACTGCTCCTACTACCACCATATATTAAATTAAGTAATTGCACTAAAGAAATGAATCGAAAGTAGAATGGTTCACGTTTTCTACTTTCTCTTTTCATTCATTCAATTATCGTGTGTTCTCTACACGAGCTAGACGGAGACATTTCTTCCATTCTGCTACAGCCAGAAGAACAGATGGAGACCTTATAATAGAAGAATGAGAAACGAGTATATGGATTAGACTCCCTCACAAACTAAAATACTTTTTCCCTTTCTTCCTGTGAAAGAATGTGACTGGGAAGTGAAAAAAAAACTTGTGAAATGGGGAAAAAATTTACGTAGGAGTTTTTTTGTTTGAAAGTGCGAAAACGCAGAGTAACATGGGACACGTTGCAGAAATTACAACCTTTCCCAGAACAAATGAGAGGCGCGCTCTTTCTAGAATTATATTTTCTGGTTTCGTGAAATTGCCAATGTACAGGAATGAATAAAAGTGTGAATCCATATTTACTACATGTTCTCACGTGGATTGTACTAGTGATGTGAGTATAGAATTATGTGAACAACTCCACATTTTTATTGTTCATTTTAATTAGTTCACCTTCCCCTCTCAATTCCCGACTCGGCTTTCAATTTTGATAGAATCTTTTAAAACAATTTGCGAAAATAAATGAGGAATTACATAAGTGACTATGCATACATAACACGTTGTAGTAGGCGTGTTTTATTCTTTTGCACTCACACCTTCGAATTTTTACGATGCGCAAAAAGTTTTCAATTCTTTTAAAATTCTACAACGCACTTGAAGACTCATTTTTGAAAACTTTTTTCGCGTCGTATTTACTTACGGACAAGCAGCATAAAAAGAATCATGGTATGGAAAGCTTTTGTAAAAACCATTCTGGGTTGTCCATTACCTAAAAGAGAACAAACAGAAAAGATTGGAAATTAGAAAATGCGTAACATGTATAACAATGTGTATAAAGTTATATATTTTGTTATGGCCTTTTCATTAAGGTACATTCATAATTCATATCAAGTTTGAACTTGCATTGTGATCATTTTCCACGTGAATGTAATTTAGTATTGTCTCGGTTTTCTTTGAAACGTTACACTCCTGGGGGATTGTAAAAATTGGAACTGTCTTCAGCTCAGAATATATCATTAGCGGATAATAATGCAAATAGTAACTAGATTGCGCAAAGCCGACACATTTTAAACAAGACGATATAATGACCAAATGATGAGAAGAACGTGCAGATGATTACAGCAGCATAAAGATGACAAAGAAAAAATTCCACTGAATGTGTCCCAAATACATACCAATACACTGGCCGTACAATTAGTTATGCCTTGCGTAATTACTTCATCATATATTATATTACAGTGCAAAGTTAGTTAGGCTTGATGAGTAAAAGATATATGACGATACTTGTAGACTGTTTATCACAACCTACACGGTCTACCTTTCGGTAAACCTAGTAGCTTTGTGTTGGATCATACCACATGTCAATTATATTGTTCCCAAACAAGAAGGATTAATGAGTGCCATCACTACTGGAGAATAGTTCACGGAATGATATACCGGTACGGAGGTACACAAGATGGATAGGTTATTACGGGAGACCAATGTCGAACACCGAAAGCACATTGTAATAGGAAGATAACAAGGCCAATTACAGAACATTTTTTTTCTGTAGTAATAAAAGAGCGTATAGCTTTGGTTATAGTTTCAACGCAAAACAAGTTCAGGGTTTTTACCTCACCACCATTCATTTCCCTGTTTGTCTTTCCGACTTAATGAATCAAGTAGAGATAACAGGCACCAGAACGACATCCATATATTCATAGTTCGCAAAGCAATTTCAGGAGTAAGTTAATAGGTGAATATTTTTTGTGCAAGTTTGAAATGTAGGTCTTGTGTCAGTGCTGCTGGTAGCATTGCTGGTGTAGGTGATGGTTTGATATACGCTGATGAAAATGAATGTAATGAAGTCAGGTAAAGTGACATTCATCCGGTGGATTTTACGTGATACATATTATATTGTATTCCGGGAATTCTTGACGCTTTGTTAGTAGATTATTGCTATTTTTTGGAGGACAGGCTGTGAATGCAGAGGAGAAGCTTCTGCTTTTATTATTTTCCCTTCGCTCATACACAACACAATGGCTTTCTAAACTTCTGGATTCAATTAAATTCTTTTGTTGCACGACAAAGTTTCCTTATCTTGAGTTATTATCAGTGTAATGCGAAATTCTACTACATGACTTTACTCCTATCTATCTTCTTCCCCTGTGATGCAATACAATTTTAGAAAAGAGGCACACATTCACATCACCACATTATAGTGCTACGCATACGCCTTAATGTATACACACTACTGACACATCATTTAGGATTGTGGGTTTATCGATTGAAAAAGTTGGCAGGCGATACATGAACCAAGAACTTGGTGAGCTTCTCCATCTCCAACTTTCTCTATGTAAACAATGTAAACAAAATATCCTCTTCATATTTGTTCTTGGCGACCACACATATACATGCTAAAGCGCGAGATAGAAATTTTATACAATATATTTATTACATCCATTTCGCCGAAGAAGACCCAGCTTCGCTGAATTGGATTTTTTTGTGGTGTATGGGTACGGGTGCACGCTAGAGTAACTGCGTGTTCTCAAATTCCCTCAAAACTGATGATGGCACATATGCCTCTTAGTAGAGTCCTACATGGGATGGCAAGGCATATAGGCACATATTATTATGTACATTGTTGAACACAAGTCTATTTTGTTGAGAAACGAGAGGAAATAATCGACGGCCCAGCACGTGATCGGTGTAATAACGCTTCAATTCAATTTGCTCTAATAATCTCGGCAAGGAATAACGATCACGTAACTATCACGCCATGTCTCCTTCCCCTTGTCTGTTTGACTACTGATGTATGAGAGAAGGAGTGAGCAAATGTATTTATATATAGTACATGTGAGGGAGAAAAAGTGAAACCACGCAGATACAAAATACAAACTACCTCCGCTCTACGTACATTCACATCATACAATCATACAAACAACAATTTCGGGTTGGTGCATTTTTTCTATAAAGAGAGAGAAGGAAAACGGGAGAAAAATGTGCGGTTTTGTACGCTTTGTGGCGGCGTTATTGCTGTGTGTACGGTTGTCAGATTGTAGATAATACGTACCTATTCCACATGAGAGCGGCCAGTGTAAACACGCAAAATAAGATACTTTATGGCATGCCAAATGATGACAGTGGAAGTGTTTTCCCTTTTCACAAGTTGAGCAAATTGTAATGTATTTGCATAGGGGATGTATGGATATATATGTTATCCATGAATCAAGGATAATTTACATTCAAGTTTTCCATGAGTGAAAATTCTTAGTTATCCAGTCTTGCATAATGCATAGTGCTATACATTCGTAATAAGATAATATACTACTATATGCACACATGACCAGTGAAAGTTATTAAGGCCACCTAATGGCTTGTGCACTGCTTTTATTTATCAATGGTATTGTTCTCAAGGTTTGAAAAATGAGATAATCGCCGAGACGGTGACAGGAAGGAACGTCACAACAACAGGCAGCCCTCATCATTTTCGGCAACACTACAATAACAACCTTACTTCTTTATTGCTGTCAAGTTACATCGCCAAATGAAATCCATTATTCTCTCCGGTAATTGGCCGTCTTTTCATTAACTTAAATTTAGGTACGCCCACGTTTCGTTATATACACGCAGACATATCCATTGTGTAATATGATCATTTATTTTGGACTCTGCAATATGTCCTGCGCAGGTAACAATGAAGCCCGTGGTAAATCTACTACGTATCCCATTCAGATTACATGGGAATGTGAATGACAAGTACATAGTATATTGGATGTTATGAAAGCAGCAGGGCTACATATATTATTTAATTTGATGTAGAGGAAGTAAAACGTGCAATAGTTTGACAGAAATAGACAATTACTCCATCATCCAATCATCATTGCAACGGGAACACTTTGGTATTTATGTATGCGTGATTTAATTAAACCGGTTTGGTTTGTGATTCATTAATGATTCAAGTATACTATTTCAAATATTGATGACATGGTTAACAATGGGGCCTTCCAGTTACATAAGCCAGTTCTGTTACATTTTGTTATATTGATAATGTACACATGGGTCTAATCAGCTATCCGGATGCCTCATGTGTAATTTAAATTGTATACACCTTACTACTAATGAATGTTAAATACTTCTCGTGGGAGTTGGAAGTGGAAGGACATTGACTATATGCAATACTGAAAGTTGTGCACTATGATGATAGCATGCAACTTTTACTCCTTACTAATGTTTGTTCTGTTTTCAATTATTTATATTACTAACTTCTTGTGAGAAAAGATTACGTTGTTACGATGAACAACGACAATTGGATTAGATTGCAGCAACATGAACAGTCCGAAAACACGAAACAATGACGCAGATGACTTTTACTTTACTTTCCCTGAGGTACTTGGCTTATTTCATTTTAAACACGTGTGTGTCTTTCTCTGTTAAACCTAATTTTCTCCATAAAAGGGTTATTCGTGGTATGTATCTCTTGAATAAATAAACATTGAATTTGTCCAACAGCCTGTCCTGTGTCGACTTAGTAATTCCAAATTCTCCAGCTACCCTGATTTACCTCGGTTTGCAGAGGACAAATACGAAGGTCACATCCTACTTTCTCTAATAATTCAAATAAAAACAGGGCCCTACTACAAATCTTTCCTGCACTATTTTACCCCGGCGTATGTACTCTTATGTTTCAGTTATCTGCGTAGGGACATTTTCATATACTTGAATCTCATAGGGACAGTACTGGGCCCTGCAACAGGAATGTCATATGACCGAACCGAATCAAAGTATTCACCGCAAAGATTATATAACCACATGAGAGCGTGTGTATACATATAATTTACGTCATATTATTCCAGCAGCAGGCTTTATAAAAAATAAAATTGTGTCACTGTCACAAGATTTTCCTCTGCTCCTCTTTGGGGAATTGTTATGCAAAGGAAAGAATCCCCTTTGAAGCAAAAACAGATGTACAAGAATTTGGTCGTCGTATTTTCCATGTGATTTTTGGCTCATCCCAACAAAATTGCATATAAAAGATGTAGTACGTGTGAGGCTTAAAATAAGCAATAAATTAACATCAAGGTGTGTGGACGTGGAACGTCACATATATAACACTGTAGTGGATGCATGCATAATACATCAGTTACATTACATTGGTCCAAAATACCTGTCAGAGGAAATGTATTTCTTAACCAAAGGGAAAGCACAAAATAATAATATTATTCTGTCTGATCAATCGGTGTCGACTCCACAAGCATAAAAAGGAAAAAAGCTCCATCATTGTAAAAATCCATCAACTTTAGCTTTCTCCTCGCGGATAAAGGATTGTAAACCTTATTTGGGTCTACACTACCGTCCGTGTCCCTTGTACGGAAAAAGGAGACCAAGCATACAAAAAAGTGCAAACGCTCGTCATCACTCTTGTATTTTGTAGCCTGAAAGGTATAATATTATTTTTAGTATGAATGCATGTATCTTACGGTTGTGTGGTGCTAAGAGAGTAATCTTGTAAAAATAACATTCAGCCAACCAACGTATTCTTATAAGTGCGACACAATTTATGCCATAAAAGAAAGGCAGAAAGCTTTATTCCTCCATGAGAAATTTAATACAAGCAGCAGGTGTGCTTATTTTGGCTTACCCCTCCGCTTTTTCCTTGCGATTTCCCATTTTGCACATTTCTATTTTAGTTTTCAACAACCGGCCAATACCATCAACTAAGTATACAGACAGAGAGGACACACAATCGCTATGCCGCGGCGGTTATGGAATTAAGAAGGAAATGTTCAAAGGTAGACTGGGATATATATGGGCACGGTACAACAGCCAGTAAAAGTGAATCAAACAAAATACTATCACGCTTCCATTTTCCCTTTTTTCTTATTTCTTCCACATCTCTTTTCTCTCAAGAAATGGTAAGAAAGAAGGATAAAGAAGCAGTTTCACCTAGCTAAGCCTGTCCTTTCACAGTGCATGTACCAAAGTAGTAGTGAAATCCTAAATCAAATCTTTTTTCCTTGAGTGAATCCCCTGTCTTTTGCAAAGACGACCGCTTGCTGGCATACTTGTGAGCCACTCCGTCACCAACACCAGCAAGAAACACTCAATGCCATTGCCATACACACAGAAGCATGGAAAGCAAAAGAGAATGGAGAGGAATGGATACAGACATGCACTGGAAGAATAATACAAAATTTCAACCGCATGGTGTGGCGATGCAAGAAACTTTTTGTTCAACCAAGTGCTTGAACATAGTCTTAATTTCCTTTGCTTTTCACAGAAAGAAAAAAAAACTAATACACATATCATAAAAGTGTATGTACGTGCAAGTAGATCCAACCACAATTACAGTCCTTTTATCTGCGTATATAAATCTTTATTTTTCAGATATTACTTTTCAAGTGGCTCTGATAGGTGTGAAGAAGAAAGCACATCGCCAATGCAAAGACACAAAGACATATATTACGTTTCATCTTCATCGTTAACAAGTGATATGAGAATTGCAAAGAAAAATTACCCGTCTTGTTGAGTTGTCGAACATACAGAATATATACATATTATATGCATGTACGTGTGTGTAATGGAAAATATACATATATCCATATGGAAAGTGCTTTGAAGTTCGTTAAGCAATCTTTACATAAAACATGTATCTAAATGTTCATTTGTTACACAACACTCATATACCCATGTAATACATCATGATGACTTATATACCTACTCTCCTTATACTGAAGGCTCACTGCTGCGTTCGAGAAAAATACGAGACAAAAGAACAACTACACTAGAAGAGCAATTGAAGCAAATAACGATCAAAGGACTCGTTTCACCAACAAGAATGGAAAAAACAAGGCATTATTGAAAAAATACGATATTAGTGGGAGTCTCATGGTGCAAGCAAATAATAGTAGTTTGTAGTAGTAACCCATTGTATTCTTCTTTCTTCTTCTTCTCGCCATCCAGTTTCAGCAGAGACAAATCTTGAAATGGGGTATCGATTGAAAAAAGTTTGAAGATGTATGCGCTTGGCTTCAGTTTCCTCTGCTGTGAATGACTGTGTAAGTACCTAATATGTTTATGTGTACACATCGTCATCATCATCATATGTATACCTATGCAGTTTTTTACGCAGCAGAAGAAGAAGAAGAAGGCGAGAAAGGAAGACTTAAGGTTTTTAAACCAGGTGGCAGGCTCAATTTCGATCGCTCCCAAAGGTCTCATTGTCACTCGTATCATTCATGTCGTTGACTGGTGTGGATAACATAGAACTAGAATTGAAGGGAAAAAAACTGAAAGAAAAAAAACACAAAGGGAGGTAGGTGCGCGTTGGTATTTCTTGAATGCCAAAAAAGTAGGGGAAATGTGTGGACTAGCATTCCATCCACTACTGCCAGTGCTATTCTTTTCTTTCTTTCTCCTTTAACTCAAAACAACACACATGCCCACGAATTTAAGGTTGGTAAGTAGTGGCAGCGGCAGTAAAAATGTACACTGCCTCTAAAACGTATTTCATGGCTGTCAGCGAAAAGTCTATGTATCTTCATATTGCCTCTCATATATTTTCAGTGATGACGATGATGATGACGACGAAGATGTTGATGGTATTTTCCCCTCTTCAATAATATGAACATATATGTAGGTATGTATGTACATATGGGTACACTTATACATATGTATATATTTACCTTCTCCATTCTCTATTTTTTGCATTAATACATTTCCTGTGCTTGTGTATATATTTGCATGAAAAATGCGGCCATACAACGTCGACGACGACGATGATGATGCTGACGATAATACACGTATTCTCATCCTTTTCCGTTATCCTCCTGAGGAAAGAGGTCCACTGACAGTGCAGATTCATAACTCAGCGGATGCACTAACAGCAATGTTTACTAAACAGTTGCAAAAACAGCGGAGCTGCTTCGTTTGAAGTTTGAAGAAAAACAAGAAATGGAGGAATCACCAGAGCACCATCGCCAATATCAGACATTGTGAAATCAGGAGAGAGAAAGAACGAGGGGGAAAGAGAGAAACGATAAAGAGAGGAGAAAAGGCAAGAAAGCTCGATGCATCAAGAATAAATGTGTTATAGATACTCGCAATAAATCATGACAAGCTCACACACAACTCCTCTTACCGCGTGAAACGGATCTCAAAGAGACGAGACCACACATAGACATCACCGCCACTACCTCTGATGCTAGAACTGCGCCGCTGTAAAACGTGTACTTATACACTTTTGAAGTATACACAACACTACACAAAATATAGCCATTATACTATCTCGCTTCATAATATTTGATGTACATAACCGAATATTAAGACTAAAATATCTGTACACTCAATGCTCCTGATCATGTATCCTCTTCTGCCACAAAAGACATCAGGCCTTTTAAGCATGTATGATGAGAATACTACATGTAATGCTAACTTTTCTCCGCGAAAAGAAGACCAAGAAGAGAGCAACGCAACTACTAAGAGATGGAGAAAGAGGCCGAGCATTATCAGCCAACTTTCACGTTTGCTCCAAAATCCACTTTCAGAGTTATTTCAAAATTGTGGAGAAAAGAAGAGAAAGGAGAGTGAATGAGGAAGAATAGTTTCCTTTTTCCTTCCCAGTTTGGTTTTTGGATATATTATGTACAAAAATATGTATGAACCAGTCAGTATGCAAGGTTAATACAACAAGAAACTTTACACAGATACAAGGAGGAAGAGATAGAGTGGTAATGTGTGTGGGTAGTGTTGATGTTATGTATACCAAACATGTATGAGTGTATGCTTTTTGCATGATTTCGCAATGCCACAACCACTCTCCTCGGTCCCCTCTTGTTCCAACTCTTACCATCAGCCTCAGTGGCACTTTCACCGTAGGCCAAGAGGAGAAGAGAGGGAACTAGCCAGGCATAAAACAAGATATGTCTGCAGATACATTGATTTTGTGACAAACTTTTATCGTTTTCATCCTTGTAAAATACTTTCTCTTTCTGCTCCTCTGATAATTTCGGGTGTGTATGCAAAGTTCACCATTGTGATTGTATGAAAACACATAGATATTACATTATCGTTATATTTATTATAAACATATACATATACGAGTGCAATGCTTGTAACATATTATTTTGTTTGTTCTTTGTTATGTACAGACGTGATGGCGATGCATGCTTTCATTTTATAAATTTGCTGCCAGCAATACAGATACTAGTATCAACATGAGAGACGTTTACACTTGTTTCAAAAATCTATAGATATACAGGCGTAGTGAAAGTCAGTTGAAGGATCATATATAATTTTTTGAGGGAACTTCATGACGTCTTTGTCCTCCAATCCAATGCTGCACTTTAATATGGTGTATTGTTGTGAATATGCAGATTATAGGATGATTACACAAACACATAACACTTGTGTTTTGTGACGCAGTTTAATGCTCGTGTAATTTGCTAGCGGACAGTGTCGCTTCCTTAGATAATATTTCAAAGGATACATACGTACGCATCTCCAAGTTCGAGAAGCTTTAAGCTTTGAATTGGGTTGCCTCCTCCTCGTGTAGCCTTAGCCAGGAAAAGATGTGAAACGTGCCTTGCATGAGTTTGAGTGAAATGAAATATCAGAATTAAAATGTCTCTCTCCAAGAGCAAATTATACGCTCTGTGGAGTCTTGTGGACTACATAGGGAAATATATATGTATATAAAGTATTTGGCTCAAATTGAGAGACATAAAACTATATGAATTTTCGCTCATATTCAATATTATTTATTACGTGCGATGGAGAGGCAAATGCGGATTATAAATTTAGTTTTAGTCTTGTAATGTAGCGTGGTATGTTAAAATCCTTACATCCGTCCAACCTATTGAAGGGAAAAAATACAAAACGACTTGTGCCAGGCAAGGCAAAAACTAATACGAAGAAATGAAACGTATAAAAGAGATACTCGAACGAAACCACAGCCGAGCTTATAGAAAATGCAGAGATGCCGCTGTTGATGTGGCGAGTTTACACATTATTATATGTGCTCATCCAAAATTCCATTGCAAAAACTTTTGCATGGCAAATTCTTCAATTATAATAGTTCGCCGTGAAAACATGGTGAAATCAAGAATTTTTTCGTGATGTTTTTCAAAAGCGCATTATATCACATGGAAGTAGGATGGAAGAAACCCAAGGATAAATATGTGCACCGCAGATTTCTATAATATGATAATTATACCTAGATGGTAAATCCAATTTTGAGGTTCCAAATATTGGCTATAATATTATCGCATTACTCTCACTTTCCGGCTTTATGGAATGAACCAATTTTCAGCTCATGGAAATTACAACGTGACTGAACGTATGCAGCCTAGTAGTATTAAAACTTTTCTCACAAAATATTCCAGAAATGGGAGATATAATTTCCTGATGAAAAACTCGTGATGCGCGTCAAGAGTATGGCATTTGTTTAGCGTACATGCGTAATATACGTTTCAGCAAATCATAACTTTCTCCATTGTGTGCCGACACAATAAGCTTTAAAACATGCAAAATTGTATCGTATCACACTCTCTTCCCTCCAAACTTTCTTTTTCAACTGGATGACTCCAGCTAATATAAGTATGTGTAGCCTATTTTCTATTCGACCCCCTTTCGATAAAAGGATCAACGTGGTACACGTATACAAACAAGGTAAAAAAATGGAAATGAAATTGAACTTTGCAGGCGGATAGAAAAAACTCAATAAATAAATAAATACATGTAGGATTGTAGAGGTAAACCTATCCGAAAGCATATGAGATAAGGTTACACCTCATTACCATTCAAATAGCTTTATCTGTTACGTTCATGTACGAAGACGAATCCACTTCACACCTTTTTCCAGTTGGGCAAATTGGCCGAGCCATCTAGCTTACCATATTATTATTATTATTATTACCTCCACCTACATAAATATATTATGCAATGAAAACACATCTTCTTTAAGGATTTAGAGAGCTCCCATCGAAAGAAATCCTCACAAGCTTTGCATACAGCACATTATATGTATAAAATGCCGTAATAGAAAAATTTATATGGTTATTACAGGTTTCTATTTTTACTCTCTCTCTGGTCACATTATCGGGCTCACTTTGGTGGCATATAATGGCTTCTCCTTTGTGTACCGCTTTTTGAAAATGTACGTTTACTCATTACATATTCATGCAAAATAAAGCGCTGAAGAAACACACAGCCAATCCATTATTTCCAACTGCACAAAAGAAAAAGCGTCCCACTACGTTCATTTCATCTCACCACAGAGATGTATATATACAAAGACAAGAATTGGGGTAATACCAAAATAGACTTTTTAAGTAATGAGGGATCTAAATGGTATTGGGACTTTGTATTTATTTTATGACGATAGTGTACATAGGTAGCCAGGTATATAACTATAACAAGACACATTGTTTTAGTTTCAAAGAAAGAAAAACAAATTCGCAAGAGCAAATACATTTAGGCTATGTAGATGTGTAGGTACATAGCTTTTAGCTGTAGTCTTTTATTGATAAACTAGAGCGGATGCGTTGTTTTGTACAAAACTTTTATTTGCAAAATCGTATTCACTACCCTTGAAACAGTAAACTTGGATGGGTTTTAAACACAATAATAATGTCTGTAAGTACGTCGGGATGTGGAAAGAGAATTTATGTACTCTTATCTTGAACACATGGAATTCTTGTTCAGCATAAAAAAGCCTTCATGGAGCAGCACTAAACCGGGATTACTATTACCATATATATCGGTTCTAATCCAAACATCTCAACCAAAAGTGGAAAATAGTTCGCTTTTGCCAATTACAATCTATAGCCAAAGGGCTCACAGCTCGCCCGCTTTAGTTGCGTACAGTAGTAGCAGGGATATCAGCAGGAGCCGAAAATCGATTTCATTTCCCTATATGCATTTTGTTGCCGCATACGATACAAGTTTAGAGGCGAGAAACCAGAGCAAAGTAGTAAAATTTGGGGTAGGCAACTTTCACTATATAGGAGCAGTAGAAAATTATGATTTAGAAAAGCGATGACATGTCCATGTACAGCTATGCGTTCCGTTACGTAACGTTATTTGAGCGGAGGACCAACGAAATCAAGGAAAGATAGCAGTGTGAAGGAATAAATTACTGTTAAGCGTAACAGCAGCAGCTCAAAATAGGTTTTTGTGTTTTAGCAGAAGGCATATACGAGTCAATGAATGAGTATCGAAGCAAAGTTACATTATCACGCCCCATTTCACACTGGGTCTCTTTAAATGAATGAAGTCTGAATTATAGCGGTTCGACTTGAAACATATAATAGCACACTCTTTTTTGCACTGTTCTCCGGAACATGTCATGTGTACATATATATGCACATACCAATTTGGTAAAACACCACCAAACATGAATATAGTTCTAATATAGATATGCGTACATATATCCTCATTTATTTTTTATGTTCGTTGTGAACCCAACTTTGTATATGTGATTCTTTGTCATGTACTTTTTTGTTCAATGAACTGCATTTCTTTCTCCCAGTTAGCTCTTTATGCATGTCCATTCAAATAGCAGCCCTCCTGTATATACGTAAAAGTGCTTACATTACGAAATATTTCTCCTACGGGCATATATACATTCATTAGGATATATTGTATGAAAAAGTAAAGACTTTATTTTATAGCTTTCTGTATAAATGGGTAATTAACCAACAGCACTCTGTATCATGACATGAGGTAGTAAAAACTCTTTAAAAAGAGACGAATCGTGCAAAAGTTGAAGGGTCACATTACGTATTGCACTTGTGTTCATTCCATTTGTACAGCTATTCAGTGCAGCAGCACTATACTATACAGTTAAACATCATTAAACTTAACATCGTATCACATGGAATGCACATTAATATCTCCACACACGTTTTACACCCCTGCATACATGGTAATACAAAATCAGGGGGAACGCAAGACAATCTATTCGACCAACCAACTATGGTGAGCACACTATACTCGGGTAGGTAGTTGAGTTACCCAATCATACGAAACATTTTACGACGTGACTTTTTGCACTTTAATCCCCTTCCTAAATCCGGCATTGCTGTACATGCATACTAATATAATAGATAGAGAAGTCATCGTACATGTTGATAAGTACTCTCCATATATATAAGCTCCACTACATCCCGCTTATCATTACTTCCGCTTGCTCTCAATTGTGAGATTTCTCTTAACACCGTCACCCCCAACAAATAATGGAGCAGAAATCACAAATTACAACTCTCAAATAAAATGAGTGCTTTTATACTACATACTACGATTACTTGACGTGTATTCATGAATGAATATTATCTCTTTGTGTAAGTATTTTATAGATATATCCAAATACTATGCGCGAACCAAATTCAAGTACACTTGCTTTATTCTCCAAGTTCGAAAATGTAAATCCGCATTTAAAAATAATGAAGCACAATGGACTTCTCGAATTTAATATTATGCATGGCTAGATACTTGTACTAGCTTTTGATGTGGTGCAATATCTCCACATGTGCTAAAACAATGAATGAGGCCCACAGCAAAGTTCTTGTAAAATAGCACAAGTGTTAATGCTTTTATGTAAAATACCATCATGAATTTATACAGGAATACGATACGGATGCACATAAAGAATGCGTACGGAACATAAAAAGTTTAAATCCAAATGCTTCCAAATCGCAATAAACATTAATTACACTGCCAGAAATTCTCTGTATGTCTGTACTACGCTGAAATATGTGCATGAAATGAAATAGTTGATCACACACATGCTGCTTTCCAACAGTTCCATGGCTCAAGTTTTTTCGGTGCACAAACATAAACAACGATATCGTGATACTTTGCCATATTACACTATGTATTTATACTACTAATCGTAAGCTTAAAGAGTTATTCGTTTTTTTGCTTTGTTTTTGTTGCCTACTCCCGTTTGATGCCCATAATTTTCTATCAACATATTTTTGCAATACGTAGCTTCATCAGCAACTCCAACAGGAAATATTTTAAAACTGAGTGTCAGATGTTTAAAAACAACACAATTCGGTAGACAGTAAGCATAAACTTTGTTCCTACTCAATACAACAATACTTCTCTCTTCACACACTATTTTATATTTTAATCTTACGGCAGTCTGATAGTAGCCTCAATTTCTCCTGCTCACTGCGAGGCGATATATGTGCTCACTTTGTTTCCTACGCACACAACGCAGCAATAAAAGCAGTCACTTTTGTTTACGCCTTCATTTCAAAAAGCCGTAACTTTTCTTTCTTTGCTTGTTCGTCTCATCGTCGTGACGCTCACTTTGCTGTGATGATCCTTTTCCCAGACTCTCTTTGCCATACTATACAAGTTAAGTATTTTGAAAAGCTAAACGTTTCCCTGCAGGAAAACATATTATAAAGTTTCATGCATCGCATTTCGATACAAATCCTATGTACAGTGTGCTCGAAACCGTTTCGTTTCTGCTGCTATTCTACTCATTCTCTCCTTTTTGCTGCCTCATGGATGGATGCGGTACTGCTCCAATATTTTTTTATGTATTATTTTATACATCACAACTTCTCAAGTACAAAGATATGCTCTCACATTTACAGCATCTTACATACTTGAGTGAAGTGAAACGTTGTTTTCTCTTGCATACTTCACTGCAAATGCTAAAGAAGTGGTCCATATATTTAGAGAGGTACATAATGATAATACAGTTTTAACAATAAACCTGTCATAGGAAACATCTGTCACTTTCTGCGGAGAGCAAACTTTCATATATGTACTGTCATAATTCTTTCGATTCCTCTTCCAACAAAATGTTATTGTGATCTTGATTCATGTGCACACAACTCTAAAATGTATTTCTCATAAGACGGTTCTTCTCCTTGTAAAAAGTCATAGCGTATTCAAGCATTTTATGTTGCAATCTAAAACAAATTATGTGTTTCGCTCTCTCGGTTGGTTTCATCTGCTCCATCAGAAACTAATAACGCGTCACTTTCATTTGACACGAGGTAAATAAACAGCTTGGCAAAATGTCATAAATACGAATTTTCATTTTTGATTGAGACTCGCATTACTTTTTTTCGAATGGCATAAACTATGTATATCATTATTTTTGTAGCCACAGTTTGGGAGATTCGTTTTACATATTTTACACACATTGAAAATATTTTTGGGGTCAACAACATGGATGTCCTCCATGTTTTTAACAGGGTGAAGGTACCAGTTAGTACAACTATACAACCATCACATTTCTAAACCTTTGAGCATTTCCCTAGACCTTTCTTCTTGAAAATTTTAAAAGTTTTCCCTTTAAAAATAGTATAATGTAAAGACAATAATGTATGTTGTGTTTTATTGGCAAGCATGACATATTACGATCTTTTCCATCATTTTTATTGGTTGAACCGCACTAAAAGTTTATTTTGTCTTTAACTTTTTGACCCTAACCTCTTGAGATGCTAGACAGTTACTCCCCAATCATCTGAAATTGATAACTGGAGTGCTATAGTTTCTTGTTTATGAAAATGTGAAATGCTTTCCACTAGTTTGCATACATACGGATCATATTCATATTCAGGAAGTAAAGTTGGTGTCACTAGTGCTGTCGCAAAAAATGATAAACCATTGTATTCAATTCTTCTAAAGACGTGTAAAATATTTTATACTTGAAAATATTGCTTCCTTGATTATAGTGACCTACTAGAATTTGTCAAATATCACATGGCTTCAGTTTCAGGGCAACAATCAACTTTACTGGCTTGTTTGTAATGTGCCAAAATATTACTCCAACTTTGGAGTTTGCTAAATGTACAATAAAATGTTTAATACAGATATATTTATACATATGTACATACTCCGCGTGTGTAAAACAAAAAAAGTGGCAAATGCTCAAATCGAAATGATTTTTCGATTGTAGTGTTACATTTTTGTAGTTTGGGAATATATATCATCAAAACGGCACATTTGCAGTCATTCAAGTGTCAGGTACATACACCCCTCTTTCAATAAATGTGGCACGTTACGAACCATAAACGCTATTATGCCCATCCTCTTATTGTTGTCGAGTGGGACATTGTATTAAATTTTTCAGCTACTGTAATATAAGTCCCTATATATTCCATTCTCTTCCATGATACAGACATTCGTGAAAGCAGCGCGTGTAGTTAAAGAAATCATAAAAAGTCCACCACCAGTAATATCCTTTGGTACGCCAAGTTCTTTACTATAAATCCGCACAATATTAGTATTTTTAGCGTTTTCCTATTTCTTGTACTACCTTCTTGACTTTTCCTGCTATTTCCCCGTTGTAATGCTCCGCAATAATGTGTAACGGACTGAGTTGAAAGAATCATTACTTACGCATCATAATAATAATAAGTTGTACCATAAAATGTATAAAAGAGTTATACACTTTATTAGGTCCAAGTTCAACTGCCTCAATAATGCCTTTTTAAAACTACTCATTTCTTCTGTGTGGTAGTGGTGGACAAAATGTTATAACTGGATTTCATTTCACTTGCTCGTAACTCGAGCGCGCGTTTTCTTCTTTGCAGAAGAGAAAGCTTGTAGGAAAAAGGAGGAAACGGAAAATGGCATTTTCTTTTGGTTTCCGAACGATAATAGTCGAGTCATTATTATTACGGTATATTGCACAACACTCCACTTAAGCTGTAAACTAAAACTGGAGGAATAGCCTATTCCAATGAGCCTATCAGGGCGTACCCAAACGATAAGTAAAAACCCTACTTAACGATGAGGAGGGTACAGATTCCATTCTCGCAGTTTCGCCCACTACAACTACTTTTTTGTTTTTGAATACTTCAATTGTTCCAATAATAGGAGGAATAAGAAAAACCATTTGGTATTAGTATATAAAAATATAATAATACGACTGCCATTATGACAATTGCCGACAATAAGCCATATAAAGTTAAGTGGGAATACAATAATAGTGTGTTGTGTAGTAATGACACTTTAACCATTATATCAATAGTAGTGGAGTGGAAAGAGGGAGAGAGAGAAAATCGGAAGAGAAAATAAGACCGAGTGAAACTAAAGATGAAATAAATCAAAGAATCCCAATATAAAAGTAAAATTGTGCGTTGTTGTAGAGTAGAGCAGCAGCAGAGGAGGAAGAAGAGGGAAGATTTTCAGAGTCTATTTATCTTCGTGGTCAAAGTCAAGTCGAGTGCCTTTATATTGCAAATAGGAGCGCCATTACTACGAGTCTCTCTTCTGCCTGTGCTTTTACTACTCATCTACTTTAGACTAGAAGATCGTTTTTCTTGAAAAACACATTGGTTTTGTATTGGTTGGTTGGTTGGTAAATTTTTATTTCCTCACATTTGCTACCTCCCCAATATATATATTCCTATCCTATAATAGGAATACTTTCATTTATTGTAACACTTAAAGTTTCTTTTCCTTGTGCTCACTTTTTTTGGCACGAAGTAACACACTTTTGACTTGACATCACGCGATACCAAAACTCAATATATCAGCAGGTCGTGGCGTACCCTAATCTCACATCGTACATATTACACACTGTGATATACAATAAGGTACATAAATGGTGAGCCTCTTCCTTATACCAATTTTTGGCTCAGAGAAGAATATACCATGAGCCAGTTAAGCACTAGTTACATGCACATGTCGTGCTCTTCTAATCCATATTACGAAACGGGACGATTAGGAAAAAATCTTTTTTTTTCTTCTGTGAAGTGTTGAAATCACTTGCAAAATACTCTGTTGCCAGAATGATCGATTTTGTGATTTTCCTCTACACGCTTTCTTGCATGCTTGATTGGTATGCTGAAAAAGAGGTGGTATAAGAAATTTACAAAAAGAAAATAATAATATAATTTGTCCAATCAATTCAAAATTATCCAAACAGAAAACGTACTTCCTGAGCAATTCAGCTTGTTGAAAGTAACGCAATAATATATAGAGTGTGTGTACATTGCCGTTATCGATTCTTGGCATGCGTTGCTACTTTTGTAAGTCTCTGTTTGTAAATTACTCGTTTATTGTATAGCAATCATGAAACAATGCAAATAGAGAGAGAGAGAGAATGCACAATGGCGGCAATAAATGAGTTTTTACAACAAAGAAACAAGAATTTTCCCATGATAGAGAAAATTACACTGGAGAAAATTATTTTGCAACCAGCCACACACAAACACTCCCTCCTTCTTCTCTTTTCCTTTCTCATTCACGGGGACTAGATCAGACTGCTGCTGGCGTGAGAGAACTCGTTAGGCTAAACAGCACTAATAACTGGGAGTGAAACACCAGCAGTTAAAATCTGTTGCTATAGTGTGCGCTTCTGTGTTCATAGGCTCCGTGGAGTATCCACTATGCTGTGACTTTGTTTCCTCTTTCTTCAAAGTTGTGCGGAATGTTCAAGTAAGTGCCAATTTACAGCACTGTCGTAATGTATCTGTTTTTAATTCCCCAAGACGAACGTTATAAGGCGTACGTCAGAGAATCCTAAACGAACCAAGCAAGGCAGCAGCACAGCACTACGCATTATCGTGATGGCACTAAAATTGAGTCTCATTTCATTTTCAGGGATACATTGCCCCTTCCCAAAATGCACGTAAAAACTGCGTACGTCTTCTTCGGGATATTCCTGAATGTACGTGCGTATATCGGTATTCGGATGTATGTATGTACGTGAAAAGCCGCAAAACAAGACTACATTTCTTCCAGACATTTCCTAACTAGACGCGTTTTCCACCATGCCCCATGATAATCATCATCATGATCATCGTGATCACTTTGGCTCATCCCTCGATTTGAGAGTCGTCGGAGGAAAAAGCTGTATAACTTACCACTTCATTTCCAACTGAAGACAAACCAGTTTACAAGAGCAATTTCAAGGATTGGATGAAGCCGACAAAACCAAAAACCTTTTTTCATCTACTCCTGCTCTGCTGACACTGGCGCGGTACAAACTACATATGTACATATACAAACCATGCCATCATCATCATCATCATTCTACACGCACAACAAACAAGCAAAAGTGACTATTATCCACTGCGAATGCCAAGCCTGTCTGTTTTAGCCTGCATATAGCGAGAGCGTCTTCTAGTGTGGTAATGCATTGTGTAGTCATCGTCACTCGACAAAGAGTAATGTGAGTAGTTAGGCTCAAGACATCTTGAAGAAATTGGATTCTTATGAGTTTCCCATCTACTTTATAATAATATATCCCGTTATACAAGCTTTCTTACGCACACAGAGAGAAAAAACAAGGTGCCAACTGTGTCGCATTCCAAGGGTCACACGTGCATTATTCCAGTGGAAAGGGAGCTAGAAATAGTTGAATGCTCGAATGCATGTACGAATATGTATGTACATGCATTCAATTTTGTTGATGTATTCCTACTGTCTTCCACTCTCGAATTCTTTCCCATTTCCAAATTCACGCACACAAACAGAAGAAAAAGAATTTATTGTTTTCCTCAAACAAATATTATCAGGAAGTGTATAGTTTTTACTAGGCGCTCCTTCATATTAAGAGAGTATAGTCATAAATTAATTTAGACGCGTATAACCTCCGCTGAGCGTACCACCACCAGCATCGAGCGTTGCTGAATGAGGAAAAAGGATTAGTCAACAGCATGACACTTCTTATACTCCTCCGTGTACGTCGTAGTTTATATGACAATTTTAATACCCGTGTTGGTTCGTGGTGGTTGGTAAAGAAGACCGTTTTACATTTTCTTTGTCCTCACTACTACTCCCACCATAACGCTTCGTTTGACGATGCATTCTGCCAGCAGCGGTTTAAAAACGTACTAAAATATAACTTTTTTGTGACCATCTTCTGCTTCCATACCCTCACTTATATTATATATTGTACTAGTGGTGGATGTAATTTAATATCTTGTTGGGATACTGAAAGCCAAGTTTGGGCTTTTGAAGGAGAACACTCCTACATCTCTCTTTATGTGTGTCGAGGATGATGATAATGATGACTGGTATAATATGAGGAAATATTTTTGCAAAGGAAAAATAATGAAAGTGAAGGGCAGGCAGAGAACATTAGTGAAAGATGCAATAGCGTTCTACGTGACTGGTCCTTTCATATTAATTAGTTCTTTACACAGTCTAACCGACCTTTTAAAACCCTCAATTTATTACTCTGTCGTTTCGGCTCTTTTTCCCTGCCACTCCAAGTTAACTGAGAAGTGAAGGAGTAAAAGTGCAAAGGAATTCCTTTGCATTTTACTTAAGTAGATGCTCTTCTTCTTCTCCTCCTCCGCCTCCTCTCCCTCTCTTCGTAAATAATAATGCATGCTGCTACTTGCCAGTTAGAGGTATCTGCAGCTCCTCTTAGCTCTCAACAACACGCTTTCATAAAGAACCAAAGTAATTTTACATTTTACATCTGCTATCTGGCTTTCACCACGCAACGCATATTCCATCATCATCAGCAGTAGCAGAAGCATGAAGTATCATCAAAGCACTGCCGCGGTTCATAGGTAAGCAAATGTACATGGCTGCCAACAGCACTATCATCATATCATCGTCGTTGTCATCATTATGAAACTCAAACTTTCACGTAAGGAAATCATCTTGGAAAAATGAGAAGCTATAGTGAGCCCATTACTGATGTGTTAAGTGCTGACAGTATAATTACTGCTGTTTAAACACTAAAAGTGCAAGCAACCTTGCTTTCCATTATACTCAACGAAATTTGTGAAAATAAATATGCCAAATGTTAAAAAGGTACAACCTACTTAAAATTCCATTCACAAGCAATTCACATTAAAAGGTGGAGCGATGGGTAGTTAGGTAAAGTGTGCTACAGGTGCTCTACAAAATCCATGTTCTCCTGACTGACTTTCATGCATTAGCTTAATTCATAGTAGGCTACACAGCTGTCCATGTGTGAGTTTAATTTGTTTTGATTCTTTATTCATGCATTGATGAAAATTCATTTTTATGTTAGGCTGGGCTTGTTGAATGACTGCAAAAATGATGCTTGGAATGGCACACAATACGCAGACAGTGGTGTGTTCTCAAGAATTTTATGCCCTCCATCAAATTGAGAGAAAAAAATTTGCAAAGTTAATGTCTAAAACATAAAAGATAAATGCTAAAGTCTGGAGAAATCTGTGTGTCATCTACCCTGATAAATTATTAACCTTTCAGCTTAATGTGAATTTGTTTTGGTTGTATTATTGCGCAGTAGACATGTTACATAAAATAACGTAGGTAGCCATTTTAATTAGAGAAAGTACTCTGGAAAATGAACTAATCAAAAATTTACAAAATTTTATAGGTCGTTTTTGCGAAAATTGACGTCATTTTATAAAGGAAAAGCATTCTTAGATCTCAGTTTTTCACTTTAAGCGTATTTATTCATGCTTTTATGTCCTAATCATTTCACAGCGCCTCTTGAGTTCAGTAGTAAGCAGATAAAAAGATTCACTCAAAAATGACTTGCGTTTACGCCTCAAATAACCTGTACATGTTTATCTACCAGACGAGAACGAGAAAAAAATCGTAAGGTCTCTTCTCCTCATCATACCACACTCAACTAAGAGATATTATTCTAAATTGAATAGGTTTAGCGTGAACTAGTTTTTGCACGGAACAGCTATTCCTTCTCCGTACAAAGCGCTATGAAAGAGCAAGACAGTATATCACCAACCATCATCATCACAGTCATTACATGTACAAACAAACTCTTATCTAGCCCCTTATTATATTCAAAAGCAGACATAATACAACATTGTATATGATTTGCTTTGCCCAACTACTACACAACTCATATACATACCATCCATATTTAGAGAAAAAGGAGTGAAAGGAAATGAAAGAAAAAATTCCACTTTTCAAAAGGATAAAGCATGAAAGCTGGCATGTAAATCCATGTTATTAAGAGGAAGAAGAAGAAGAAAAAAAATGAAGAAAAAGGAATGAGCTTTAGGTTAACTTGGTTGGCTGACTTGGTATACGTGTGTGCTTCTCTATCACTCTCCCTCGCTTCCTCTCCCTCAGTAAAAATTTACGTTAATATATTATGCCAACAGCAGTATGTTCACGGTCCATTTCGGAGTCACTTCGACTTCATGAGCATAATGACAAGCATGTCAACAAAACTAATGCACTGGTTTTCAAAAATCCTCTTTAGTGAAAACCCGGAATATTAGGAGGAATAGAAGTACTGAGGATGGCACAGAAAGCGTGCTTACAGTAACACCCCTAAAATAAGAAGAAAAACGCAATGGTAGTAGAAGTAGTTGTTGTTTGTACCCGCACCACACACTCGAATGCAGCGTGTACCACAACATCATATCGCATTCGCATATACATACTTTTTTTTCTCTCTCTCTCTCTCACTCACTCTTTTTCATCTTCATCTTTTCCACTTCACATTTTTCTCAGTTCGTTTATACTTATTCATATAATGTCGTCATTTGCCGCTTACGCGCTGAATGATCCGTGAGAGGACGAGCATCAGCAGCAAGTAGAGAAAACGGAGAGAAGAAGAAGAGAGTACTGGCAGATAAAAAAGTAGTAGAGGAGAGCGGATGAGTGAGATAGAGAGCATTGAATTCTCCAGAGATACACTAGTGACTGATGAGAATGCATCAAGCTTGTTCTGACAGTTTTATGCATATTTTGTCTTTTTTGCACGTCTTTTGGCACTATATAAAGTATACTACGTACACTACTATATCGACGTCACACTGTAATGCTAAATGGAAGACCTTTTCCATGCAACTCCATCTACGCATAGGTACATAATATGGAACTTTGTACTTTCTCTTCTCCTCTCTCGTACTAAATTTTTATTCGACCTGAATACAAAATTTAATTCCGCACTGTGTGTTATGCCCAAGTGAGGATTTACTTTTCTACCTTGCCTACTTCTATCTCTTTGACTCGGTTCTACCTTCACCGTTTAAAAATCATGTTTTCCCATTTGAGTCGATTTTTACAAAAAAGAGCAACTTGGCACATAAATACGTAAATATGCGTACATGAGTATACCGACTTTGGAGTCCTTGAACAAGACAGACATGAATGGATTACGTAGTTGCTTCGTCCGTTTAACTTATCACGTCATGCGATTCCCCTGTTCTGAGTAGGTACTTCCAGTCGATGCAATAACTCATTTGTAGCCCGTATTTATTTATTGATGGGAATGCCATCTATTACTCTTCGGATTTCGATTTCATCTTTAAATTATCACATAAATCTCCTTCCCAAATAAGTATTCGTGGTTTGATAAAGTAATGCTTAATATCTCCTTAAAAATGGCACTTGTGTGTATTATTTTATGATGATGTCGGGTGTTTATAAATTTAGGGTAAAGTTTACTTAGGTAGCTGTATGTTAATACAGCATAATAATTCCTGTGAAGCAGGAAGGGTTAATCAAACAACGCACAAACGGAGGTGTGTTGCAGTAATAACATTCATCTATCTCTACAGGATCTCTTTCTCTCTTCTCCTTCTACTTATTCTCTCACTCCAAAAGAATATCCTCTTGAGACGAATTTTCTACGGCAGGAATTGACGCAGAGCAGTCAGTCAGCAGCGCTACACATGTATATTTATGTATGAATTTCGATATAAAAAACAAATTTCCATTTTGTTTTACATCCATAAATATTCAGCAAGTATTGGCGTTTTCGTTTCCAGTTTGAGCAACCAGAGCAGCTATCTCCATCAGGATTTTCATGATAAAGCCAACATTTTTTTTAGAAAGCAGTACAACAAAACTACACGTGCGAAGCTAGGTGCACAAAATGTACTCACATTTTCATCATGGTCTCCTAGTCTTCTAAAAACATGAAATTTTAAAGGTACATAGAACAACTACTACCATGTACTTAAGTATGCTCCTGTCTGTTGTTGAATAACGGAGAATTTGAAATGAATGCGTGTTCATTCACCGTTACAGCACTTTTTGCTTAAGTTATTCTCTTCTTAAAATTGTGATCTTAATACGTATTTGTACGTTAGAGAGTTTATACATCAAGAGAAGCAACAACAGCAGCCAAGCAATAGAGGCGTATTTTGACCACGTTTATATGTATATATGTATATCTATATCGTACCATATAGAGCATATAGAATGAACTTATGTAATACATTGCATAGGGCACACCGACGCCGTAACAAGAAGCTCTCCAGGGGCTTCTTCGGTTGATTTTATCTTCATTTATGCCAATAGGTTCATTTTGATGCACACGCGTCGTCAGCAGATATAGAGAGAATGGGGAGAATAAGGAAGCAGCATGTGTTTCTCTTCTTAATACTTATCAGGCGTGTATTTTTACTTTCCATTTCACCTCACATTTTATGTACACTGATATCTATCTAAAGTGTAAAAGAGTTGACTATCTTTTCACTCATTTTCTGAATATAATGTGCATATATACCTTACCCATCGTCTTTGGTTTTTCGTTTTCGTCTCCTCCTTCAACACATTCATTTCTCGGCATCATGTGAACCTCACGTTCAGTCCGATAAATAGAGGATGTATTAACGCTAAAGTCTTCAAGTTAAATAACGACCACTTTTGTGAGAATAGTGTAACTGTAGAAAAATAGCTCCCAGCCAACAACCAGCTGAGCTTATAGTATATGTCTATTTAAGGATGTATGCTCCTTTTTCTACCTTCAAAACTTTCTTTCTTTTTCTTAGTTAATGCTAAAAACACAAGCGTGTCTTCTCAGTTTGGTAGAAGATGGAACAGCAAACAGGAGCAATAGGAGGATGTTAAAAGTAATCTACCACCATAATGTTAACAGGGCGAAGCAAGGGTCTGATTAAGTGTTTCACTTAATATGCCTATATATACAAGCGGTGTAACATAGGCAGCCGCATCAATCGTATATCTTAAGATTACGCAAGGGGAGAGAGAAAATAAGGTTTCCAGAGAATATCCACCATTAAGTTGAATGAAGTAGTGTGTTTGAAAGACAAGGAAAAGAGGAAGGAGCAATAAGTGCCATGTGTCTGTCTGCTTCTTTAGATGTTGTATGTATACTGTGAGCAACATTAAGGTACATTAAGAAGGAGCTGACTTGAGCACGTCCTTTGCCGATAATGAGAGATTGCATGACACTCTGGGGCATCGTAAAATTCTTTTAAATTCCTCACTTCTCCTTTCAAAATAAGAAGACATATATGCATACAAGTGCAAAGAGAGAGCAAGAGAGCAACTATCATCAAGGTTTCCTTTACGTTTTCCATCGATGCTTCGGCCGAGTTAAAAGAATGCTGTACTTTATTCTCACTTTTATATAGAGTATGCCGTTTGAAATAATCGGACGCAGTATACTTATTGCCTACCTGTTCTTTCCCAGTATCACCATCATCCACTCTTGCAGACAAAGAAGAGAGAAGAGGCTCGACTGGAGAGTAGCAAAAATGCTGGAGGTACTTGTCTACCATTGTATGTTCGTATCTAATTTTGAAATGAGCGTTAAAGTGATGAAATCGAAAAAATGGAGGTGGAGAGAAGACTCTTAAAAAGTAATTTTGGCCAAGGACACTGACGATCGTGTTTTACAGCAACAGCAAAAAGTACCACCACCAGTATCATCCAGCTAAAGATAGAAATGATACAACAAAGTGGAGCAGAAGAGAAAGACACACACAAACAGAGAGAGAGAGAGAGAGAGAGAGAGATGAATGCCTATTTGGGTCAAGCCAAGTGTGGTTATGCATACTGGATGCGCACTTTTGTTGATGCTACCCCACACATCAATCTTGAATTTCACATGAGAACTGAGCATAGTTTATTCGGATATGAACATGGTGAGTAGAAGGTGTAATATACATTATGTACGTTTACTTTTCCCTTTTTTCTCTTTCCTCTTGGTATCTCCGGCACTCCCTTTCTATATGGGCTCATCTTCTTTTTGTGTATTTTTGCCGTTACATCACAGTCAATGAACTTGGACTACGAAATGAGAGTGTGAATTTTTTATTGTCAAGCAAGCCTTGACGATGACAAGCACATATGCATGCAAACATTGCTAGTGAGCTGTTCATTCTCTCTCTCCCTCTCCCACACACACACAAAGTGAATTGATGCGCAAATTTACGAGCCCATGAATGAATTGATGAAGAGTACCAGAGAAAGATTTTATAGTTTTTTAAAGCTTGCCACAACTGCTTTAATGTAATGCGTATGCGTGTAGTACTCGAGTGAGCGCGGCTGGAGAGAGATATATGTAGGTACACAAAAATAATGGAAAATGCATAAAGATTTGTATATGGTGTGCGGGTGGACACACACACTCTTCGCATAACGGCAACAACCTAGCCAAGAAAAACTATAAAGTGGTCATACGTTCGTGCACCATTCCACACTTGATCTCATTCCGGAAACCTCCATGGTTTACCAGAGACATCAAATCTCCACTTCTCGTTGCATAAGGAACATGAAAGAAGTTGAAACCTAAGACGATGGAAACTGTTAAGGTTTGCTTGAAAATTATACGCACATGTAGATCCATATCATGCGCATACTTTTCTTCTGTTTACTTACCTACTATGTTCATATTAATGGATATATAGATTTCATATGTCTAGCAAAATGTACCGCATCAATAATGAAAGTAGATATACCTAGGCATGTACATTTTTCCGTCTAAGCAAGTAAAAAGCACTTTCATTCCTTTTCTCTGTTGTTTTTAACAAATGCATGAATACCAAAGGAATATGATCTGTGCGGGTTATACACACATTACACATACTAGGCCCAGAGATAATACACTATGCACAACCCGCTATTCTCCAGAGCGCTCATATCATTCCATTCGGAGAAACTAAAGTGAGTTTGGAGGAGACATAAAGAGAATATTTAAACAGCTTCAAGAAAAAGCAGCAAGTAGGTAATGCACGAAGAAAACGAATCCACATAGCGAATGAAAGCTAAGGGAAAGGTTCTTTTCAGTTGGGAAACCCTTGGCGAAAATTTAACCAAGAGGGAGTGGAAGAGCGGACCAAGGCCACCTCATCACGTACAAGTGTACATAAGGGGGTTCACCACTGTACGTAATTTTCATACGATATATAACATGTTATATGTATATGTTTACAGAATCTATAAAACTGTAAATGTGATAAAGTATGTACGTCGTGAAATGTTTGACTGTGCAATATGTATGCAAACCATACATGCTTACCCTGCACCATCATCAATAGGTTGTTATCCACCCAACAGCGTTTTAGTTCTCAATACTATGCATATGTATAAAAGTACCCAGCACGTCGAGTGTAGTGAGATACGTAAAAGTCACCGTGATCGTCATTGTCGTGTCGTCAAAGCAGGAAGAAGGAAAGAGAAAGTAAAAGTGTACTTTATAATAATGCAAGTAAGGAAAGTACGACATGTAGACAAACAGACCTTACCATTATTGCCACAAAGACCAATGCTCTCATCACCATGCTAGAAAATTTAACAACTTCCACGGAACTCCTACTTACTTTACTACTTCGGCAAAGAGAGAGAGAGAGACAAAGTCGTGGTGCTGCTGAGGTGAAATTGGTCTATGGTCTCCCTCTCTCGCTCTACAACAAGTAACCCTTTTACCAGTCTCATATTTCAATCGTATGCCTTTTACTGTGCTTTTAGTACTACTATTTCCCCTGAAATGGTAGATTTGTGTTCTCTCTCTCCCCTTCATTCTCAAAAAGTTTTATCTGTGACAAAAAAAAGTACGGAGCCTTTGGGTTCATGCTCGCCTGGGTTCATGGTATACTTTGTGGAATGTAGGGGTATAATAATTTTGCTCATTCGCTCACATTCCAAACTATATGGTTGTTTTATCAGCACTAAAGTATGGAAATCATAATTTTCTAGAATCAGATTTGCAGTAGCCAACCAGTAGAGATATTACATATGTCTGTGTTTACATGTTTGTAATATGTCTATATGTGTAATAGACCTTAGTCTAGAAAAGCCTTAAAGCTTATCTAGGAGTGAGATTTGTATCGGTCTACCAGATAAAACACACGTCTACTATTCGTTCTTAGGTATATATGCATTTCTGGAGTGTATTGCACGCGTGTGTTGTTCGACGTTGTTGTGTGAGTGCTGAGCAAATTACTTGTGTTCAGTTGCACATTATAAGCCATGTTATAAAATAAAAATGTATAACATGTCCTGTAAATACACTTAAGACTATGTTGTATGTACGGATTATATAGGTATTCATCATACAAATGCTTGTTCAAATCGTGTAAATCCGTACATGTTCTCAAATATTTATTTTTTGTGTGGATATAGGTATATAAATGACCGTCAGATGACGTAGATTAGGAAATTACTTAACTCATTGCCACCCAGTTTTCACAGCATAAAATCTAGGATTCGTTCATTAAACCAGGGGCGAAATCTCGATGGCATTCTCATGCTATAGTCACTCAAGAACAAGTTTTACATTTAGAATTACATACCGCCTGTGCGTTTCACTTTGCCTTCATCTACTTCAAATACCTACAATATTCTATGTATAGTCTGATTAAGTGTTCCATTCTAAATGAGCGCGACAGTCTCATGGTCATCTCTATCCCTCAATTTGGAACTTTGTTTCGAAAATTATCCAAGTCAGGATTATAGTTATCATTTCTTCAAGGTACTCTTTCTAAATCAGTGCTCGTGTAGCACGCCCAGTGAGCCTTAAGGGACCAAAACTTGCATACACTTTTAATTTGTTGCAGTTTCTCTGAAATTTGTAGCTGTATGCACAACCTTCTTACTTTTTGGCAGTCCTCTAGTGTCCTTGCCACTTCAAACTTTTTACAAAACTATTGAATCTTTCTAATTACAATATCTCAAGTTAAATAATCTATGAGCCTCGAGGGGCTTCCTAATCATTTGCAAACTTGTACATATTTTAAGTTGTCTGTGTATGAATTGTCTGCCAAGAGTTGCAGAGATCTGGAAGTCTGGTTTACTCCTTAAGTCTATGTCTTAAACAAACTCATCTGGAATCCAATGGATAAATTATTATCGTTGTTACATCATCATATATTTATGCATATTATACGCATTCCACTAGGTATGAAATCGCGTTCTTATCCTTTCCCGCGTACCAACCACAAGCATTTCAGTCCTTAAATAATCTTTGTTATGTAATGGACTAAAGATGAAATCAGCAACGCAGCTTATAAGAAATAAGGATGGAATATATCATATAAAGGCATGTAATCAAACACATATACATTTTACATTCCACCATCTCAGCTTGCATTTCTTAAAAATATACCCAAAACAATATGTGGAGCATAAAATAGCCAAGTTCTTGCTCTC
Source organism: Sinella curviseta (assembly GCA_004115045.4). Classification (NCBI taxonomy): domain Eukaryota; kingdom Metazoa; phylum Arthropoda; class Collembola; order Entomobryomorpha; family Entomobryidae; genus Sinella; species Sinella curviseta. The sequence continues at coordinate 41,883,540 of CM023201.3, read as the reverse complement.
GCAAGCAATTCCAGCAGCTGGAGAAACTCTTGTAACAAAACTGCCGAAAATCTTAATAGCAAACAAACATCGATGAAAAGTTTCTTGATCACTCTCTCACCGCTCCGGTTGTTTGTTTAAACTTGCTCCAACAAGTTTTTGGAAGGACGAAAAGAAGGATTTTACTTTTTGAGTAATTTATAATGCATATAAACATGAAATATCCATATATGAAAATCTCTGCATCAACAAAGTAGAAATATTACATCGACAAGTTTGATGAAGGAGATGAAGGAGGAAAATTATCTGTCAACTTATTTGTTGAGATTTCTGGCTAATTAGCTGCTGAAATATGAAACATGAAAAGCTGGCAAGCTGCATATATATACGGTCCAACGTGGATTAGACAGAACCCGCTTATAAAAGACACTTGGATGATGAAACTTTACTACAATATATGTACCCATAGCATGGCCATGATGAGTGCACAAAGTGATGATGAAATTTTGTGAAAGAGATCCAAAAACAACCATGATTACGGAACCAAGCCTAACCATGAATAGGTACACTAAACTTCAAGTGCGCACAACTTCAATACTTTAGAATATCACGAAATACGATACAACTCTCCTAGCATTCTACTGTTGTGCTTACATTATTATAGCCAAAATACTTTACTAAAGTTTGACAATTGTTTCAAGTAAGCTTATAGGCAAGAGAACGAATATTATGCATATACCGAAATTCAACAAATGGGATAACTTTGGTTCGGCAGAACTGAAAACGTGTAGTATAAATGTGCTTACAATGCCTTAAACTTAATTTCTCCTATAACTGTCACTTTGCTCAATCAAACTCAACATTAATGAGCTTACATCAACACCAAAATATATTTTATTTACAGTCATGTTCATAAACAGTTTAACCGTCGAAATCGCATTTCTTGCAGCAAAACTTGGAGGAATAAGTAAATAGTTTAAGATACTAAAATAAGGACGAAAAAAATAAAGTAGTCGATGGGGAATACTCAAAACAAAACAAAATTTAGAACCCATTCCAAATGGATATTTTGACAGAGATAGGGAAGGAAATGCACGTCGTTGTGATCTAATGCAAATGATAGCAGACAAGAAAAGATGCAAGTTTGTGTTGATGTAATTTCCCATTTCAAATATCTTCAAGAGACAAAAAAACGAGTCAAAGTCAGCAAAACACACATAATTTCATCATGTCAAATAAGTGTATATAGTATATAGTAACTACAGATTACAGCTGCACTGTGAAAATCTAGCTGCCATCATGTAATGTAGTGCTAAATAGCGATGAATGGCTAAATTCAATGTGCTAATCTTAAATTTACATCAGCAAAGTATTCGAAATGAGTACCACTTGTATAATTTCGGATAAGTTAAAATTAGGCTGCCAACCTCTCTCAACGAGCCGTTGGAGAGTTACTTGACATATTTACCGCAAAAAATTGGTCTCTTCATCTTCTTCTTCTCTCTTTCATATTATTACAGTACGCGTTTATAGACGCACGATGTGCATGTAATATGAGCATCAACAACAAGATCTCTTTCTATTGAAACTACAAGTACACCCAGTGCTATGTAACGTGCTGGCTGCGAGCCCAAAACTCAAAAGTCAGTTGGTTTTGGTGAATTCATTGTAGTTCAGTTTTCAAGTTACATATGCTAATGAAAAAAGTAAAATGTACTGCATACGCAAGTGAAATGACACTTTTCTTTCCACCACACAAAAAAATCTAGTATTTCAACTCTTGTCTGTGTTTTCATTCACACTATTCACAGTATAATATTTAGCTTTATAAATAGCGTTTAAGTGCCATAGTCAGCTTTTTCTCTGTGTTTTTATGCTTTGTTTGTTGTTTACTTAATTGTTTATTTACTGCATGGACGAAGGGGTGAAATGGTATCATATGCGGATGGCCCTTTTGCAATTCTTGTTGAAAGATACTTTTAGAGCCATCATAATTAAGTTATTTAAAAAAATTTGAAACTCGTTTTAATTAAAATGTGTACTCTTCCAAAAAGAACACTGACAACTCGCGTTCAAGCATATAAATATACTACTAATTATTATAATGTGATACGAAAAGGCTGCATAAAAGATTGATGCTCGCTTTATTACCTTTGCATTCTTTTGAAATGGAGTTTGCTCTTTTAATTCTAAATACACAAGCATGCTCCAAGTTTACTGTTCTTCAATGAAAGCGAAACACAAACTTTCATAGTAATAAATGCTCAGGTATAGTGAAGGACATATTTACAAACTAGTCAAGATAAATTTTGTTGATTACTGTACTTTTGTCGCTTATTCTATCTGTGAGATAAGGTTTTGTCTGTACTATTTTAGTACTGAATCCTCAACTTTCTTTCTAGGAAGACTAGTACTTGTTCGTTACGTAAATATGATTTTAGTGGGCAAGAGTGGCATAAAATGCCCCATCGTGTAATTCTTCAAGGTAGGTACGCATATGTACTTGTGCTATCTCCTTGTAAAATCATTAGTTTTCCGTGTAACTGCATGGCCAAAGATAGTTAATCTTTTGGCAAGGGTGGTATGAAATCTCAACGTCTCTTATGATTTTCCCATATCAGAACCAAGCTAGACGTGAACATTTATTTTCCAGATATATACGATCTGTCTGGTATTAAGTGTTGGAAAACTGCACTGCACCATCAACTAACTACTCCAGCAACATATTATATTATATGCATAGTTTTATTATTATTACTTTGCAGTGTAACTGGGTACGTATTACAATAACAAGTAAAAAGCAAAATCCTTTCAAGAGCCGCTCTGCCTGAGATTGTGGCATCATGACATGGGATATTATCTTGGAAAAGCATGAGAACATCATCATCAACATAGTCGTCATCGTCATCAAGTGTTATTTTGCTACAATCACATATCCGTATCATATCACATCACTACTACTACTACTGCTACTAATGCGCATTACATTTGTATGTGTGTGTCTGTGCTCCGAAAAGATTACTTAAGGGCCAGTAGGGCAGCGATAAGTACTAATAGCTGTACGTAACCAAAATTCTGGCGGAATGAATGTGAAAGATTTTTTGGGAGATACACACTCCAAGTTGCAAACCCAAGAGACTTTGTTTTGCGATATCCACTTGGTGGAATAAATTCTATTGTGAAAGTTTTTTCTTCTTCTGCTCTCTCCTTTACGGATGAACGTAACATCACAAAACCAGCTACCATTGCGTACAAGTCTCAGTAATAACAAGAAGTGTAGTATCAGGACTATTCAAGCAAACGTACGTTGAGGAAAATACAAATCTTAAAGAAATGAGCCTTTTACTTCTTTCCTTCCTTTCTGCTTGGGTGGCTGATTTGATAGCTTTCTCCATGTTATACTCGTGTAAGATGAAGATGATTTTCTCTTTGTAGCCTAGTGTTGGTGGATCCTACATTTATATTTTGTACACAGGAATTTCGATCATATACATGTCTGGAAAGAAATGACTGTAACGTGAGTAGGTATCTGTGTGTATGTCTATGGAAAAAGGAAACTGTGAAAACACTACCAAGAAGGCGAAAAAACAAATAAAGACTGGATCTAGAGGAAAGGACAAAAGAATAGAGTGCAACGAGCCAACTAACTTTTCGTCTATCTCGATGGCCTAAATTCAACTGAACATTTCCCTTCCCATCATTTGGACAATTTGCGTCTCTTGAATCTCAATTGTCTTTCCAATTCCTCAATGGAAAAAGATTGCTGCGTTCTTACAATATTATTACACACTTTTTTTGCAAAAATGTTAGTTGCTGCTGCGAACACATGGAATTTGTTTCGAAAACCAGGAAAGACAAAGAGAAGGAAAGATGTACAACTACATGTTCACTTCTCACCCAACGTACATTATATATCATATACATAAAACTACTATTGCTCTGCTACTATGTATTTGTTTTCAGATTCCCATTAAAGCGAAGCCGTTTAGGAAGGCGTGATGAGAAAGTTTTTCCTTTTTCTTGGGACCGCAACGCTAACGTTAATATAGTATAACGCAACGCGAATGTTACAACAAAGACATAGCCTTTCCTTATACATACTTCCCTTTCTTTCATCATTCTTTTATATTATTCCTCTACTTTCAACTCAACTTGGCACTTGAGAGAAATCTAAGAACACGCTCTTGTTTAAATCCACCAGGGGTTTGTCAAACATCTTATGTTTTTCGAAGAATGCTCGGTCATGTCGAAATCTGACATTTTAGATGAAAAACAAGTAGAGTACACAACATGATTGTAAAATGAGCCGAGATATATGCATATTCGTCTATGTCATTACTGCGAATGGTTTCATTTTATGTTCTGATTAAATGACATTTTGTAAAAGTGAAATATACCAGTAAAAGCGTAAGGTTAACAAAGCATTTACGACTAACACAATAATATTCGAAACAGTACTTGTTGTTGAAGGTTATCATATCATTGATACACAAACTCACAACTGAATGGCCATTGATTTCACGCGAATTCAAAGAAACATGGAAAACTTCCAAGTCATGTTCAAGTCACGTCTTACCTGCAAATCACAAAGAAAGAACATTAGATTAATTAAATTTTGCATGATGTGTAACATTAACATGTTTTTACATTAAAAGTTTTGTACGAATGCTTTCGCAAAACTAGAAAAGGTCAGCACACGACATGTAAGTAAATGCGATAAGCAAAGGTACACGATTTACATCGAAGCCGTATAAGCTTGTTGATTAATTAACATGCACGAGAGTACGATTCCTAGATTCCAAAATAGTCTAGCCACAGCACAAAGATAGTGGCGACATCCGCGACACGCTTTAAATTCAGATTTAAGATCTTGTTCGTCAAAATATTTCATTATTGACATGGACAAGGGAAGGTCATGGAAGGGAAAATAATAGTGGAATGGACTCCATCGTATTGCTAAAATTACGATACATAAATATAGGCATATTATCTTGGGTATGTTCAAGGATGTCAATTGTTCCATCTTTATTAGTTTGAGGATGTAATAACTACAAAAAGCAAACTTTAATGGAGAAATGCGTGGGATGGGAGAAAATAGTAGCAGAATGTATAAGCTATACAAGTACATTATATTCAATGTAATATCCGCTTCAATCCTTTCATATCTTCTTAAAAAACAATGCAATAAGCCCTATTGTGCAGGCGCACAGCTCCAAAGCTCCAACAACGTCTTCACCAAAATCCGTCCATGAAAAGACATGGCTTGGCTTTATACACGAGTGAATGAGTGATAAAAACCTATAGCGAAAAAGTTACCCAGTAGCAGTCATTCAATAAGACTGACCTCAATCCTCTTGAGACACGGAGGAATTAATCTCATTGTGATGTATTGAATTGAGAACTATGTGGCTTTGAAAGTTGTAAAATAACTATAACTCTTTTTCCTCTTTTTCTTCACTTTCTTTGAGAATCATGATCACAATGATAAATATATTCTATAATAAATTGTAGCCATGTATCTACATTGATCTTATACACTTTCCGCAAAAGAGATTCGACTGATAAAATAAAGACAAAGAGCAGCAAAGGAATCCCATTGCGCCCCTCTCCGTTTTTTCCAACAAGATGCTCCATCACGCAAGATGAAAAGGAAAGGCTTAGAGGAAGTACAATAAACAGAAGGCTGTATATAGCGAGTGCTTCTAGGATGTTGTGCCTGTGTACATTCATTCCTGGAAAACGTATATTTAACAAGAGCACATTAGTGATGTAGCATGGACCGACGTAATATTATTACGTTCATGTCACTCATCACATGCAACATTCAAAACACTCTCCATCATTATTTTTCGGCTTGCTCCTATGGAGTAAGGGGATAAGAAGAATTCAATGACTCTAAACGAGAAAAAAATACATAAAAACTTGTATCATCATAAGCTTCATCGCCAGTACCATCCCATCATCATCGTGCTTTTAATGATAACTTTCTTGCAGACAGATGAATGTCTGTTGTTCGGCTTACGAATACTATACGATGTTCTCGTGTGTGCATCTTCCCTCTCATCACGACGACGGGTGGATTTGCTTCAGTTCCTTATATACATATCTGTAACTGTGCTATGAATGCGTATTATGCGCCTTCGCGTCACGCTCTATTATTGCTTGGTTATTCTTATCATTAATGCGTTTGACGCAGCAACAGAAGGACTAGAAGCAGTAGTGGTTTTATACCGCAGCAGCAAGAAATTTGTTCTTTCTTCTTTCTATAATTGGAAATATAATTAGTACGTGCTCGAAAGTAAGGGAAAACCGCTTTGGTCTTCTGTACCACCAGAACAGTAGTGGCAGCTCCTTATAGTTCCAAATTCTGTCATTCTGGTACTTTTTCAGCTCTGTCATCGGAAATTGGGAATACACGGGAAAGAACAAAAAAGATGTGAAAGCCTAAAAATTGAGAAAAACAGGAGAGCTTCAATTTTAACAAATGAACCTCGACAAACTAAACTAGATGTATAGTATGTACCTAACTAAGCTAAAACAAAAGTGTAGGTACGTAAATTTCAAGTTTTTTTCTATAGAGTCGTTATATGGGAGGCATTATAATTCAACCATGCAAGAATCCCTGAGAAATTGGAGACTAACTACATCCTAAATTAAATATTAAAGAGTCTTACATTTCCAAAGTGGATTCTAAGAAAAATGTTTCAAAACTTTTTTTTTCTACTTGTAGTCAAACATAAAAGTTATTGTAGGTGCGTCCCTTTTAATAACATTTGAAAACTTTATTTTTACCAATGAAATGAGAGCATAGTTTTGACAACGGATGCATTATTTTATCTTTGAGTAAGTTGAACGTGATTCTTGTTGAGTCAAACACGCAAAAAAACTTACAGGTTACACCTATATTAGTGCAGGTAAAAACTTGATAATTACAACTCAGCTTAAGAAAAATACATAAGAGAAGAATGCAACATGAGATTGTGAACTTTGAAGAACTCAATTGAATAAAAACGTAAACCGTGTTTTGAGCCAAGTTTGATGTAAAGGCTAAAAACTCAGGAATGTTGATGATGAGTAGCAGCCAGTCTTACAGTAACATGTTATTTTACAGTTTTAACGTTTCTCGGACTAACTAATTTGTACACGCCCCAAACAGATTACCATATAAGCAAGTAGTTGGAAAGGATTGAAAATATGAGTTTCTTCCTCTTCTAAGTATTTGCTAGCACGAAATATTCCACAAGGAGTGTAGTGTAGTATAATAAAGCTATGGACGGTTTGAATTTTTTCTCGCCAGTTCTGTACTCCTTATAAGAAAGTATAGAACAAAAACATCAGCTCAATTTTGGTATATAACGAAATTCACAGAGTTGAGAGCAAGTCACAGAGTACTACTTTTCATTTAAAAGGATACATAAAGATTACGTGCCACCTTCCCGTACTGTTTTATTAATCTTTTTGGTGACTGAGAAAAAATTCTCAGTATTCCTTTTCCACTGCATTGTACAAGACGTTGGGCTTGGGACTCTGCTGCTACTGCTATATACCGTGTCGTTTTGTTTCATATCTGCCAGTCCTCTTGTGTTCCCTTTTTGCATCATACTTGTCAACATTAATTTCAGACTGGAAAATTTGCATTTGAAAATAATTATCTCATTATTTTTATGGTTTCGTGACAGGATTTCATAATTTTCTCCATGCAGTCATATAACTGTCAGCATTAAGGAAGTGAAACTGCTGTTGTATGGATAAAAAGGGGAGTGAAGAAGATGAAGGCTATATATGCTGTATGGTACGGCACACAGCAGTATATTAAGTACGATGGCAGTTTGGAAGAAACGCTCCTCTCACAAGTTGGGTTGGAGTACTTTCCATACTACATAAACAACTTGGTGTACTTGAATATAATGCAAAAGCATGTGTATTCATCGTTGGCTACTAAGTCCCATGGCGTGCAATTTGTGAAGAGAACTGTGACTTGAGAGCTTTCGCTCTCCCTTTACTTTTCTGGCATTTTTAAAACAATTTGCTCCACTGGACCTGCCTTCCTGCCTCTCTTACGTCTCCGTTCAGCAAACTTTTAAAAACTAAGTATTTGTATATTTGTGCTCCTGCCACTCCGCCACTATACTGCGTGTGACTTTTTTTTCTTCCTCGCGTGTACTTATTGCTCTTTCAACTTTTGTGTACTTGTTACTTCTGTTTGCTCCATGTTCCCAGAAAATTTCAATTGTATACCCACATTTTTAAGTAGATGCTCGTAGCCTACACAAAACTCCACATACACATTATGTACTTTTAAAACATCCATATTCACATGTATACACAACTGCCCTTATAAAGCATGGGAGAAAGTTTGTTCTGAATGGAATTTAAAATCAAAATGACATCACGCCTTGGCTCCCAACTTACTTAAGAAAGAACGACAAACGAGTAGGAGAAAGTAGGTCGGTTCTTTTTAGCTGCTCCCTCTGCCTTTTTATTTCCACGGGAAAAGGCGACTGTGTATTCTACTCCTTTAAGTAATCTACGATCAACTTTAACACTGTGTTATTGTATAAGTTATAAGACATACATTCGTACAAGTCTTATACATAATCAAACAAAAACGTACAATCGTACAAGACCCGTCCCCACTTTTGTGTAACTGATGAAAAGCAAAACCTCCGTATTATTTAATATTCCATTCAATCAATTCTCCACTCTTGACAACTTGATCAAAGGAAGTGGTTCGAAAAATATTCCCCTTTTCTTCCCCAAAGGAAGGCTACGTCATTCAAACGTGTGATTTTAAATTTATCCATCATCACCGTTCTTAAATGAGTTCAAGTTTACTCAACCGTTCGTCGACTTTCAGTTTACTGACTTCAACGCAATTTTCCGAGGAAATCGAACGCAAAAATACAAAAATACATTTAAGCCTCCCAACCATAAGTATCCATACTTACTCCTTCTATTTGTAGGCATAAAATGAACACATGTCCTTCCCGATAGAATGATATCAAAAACAGAAAAAATAGATTGAACCTAGAAGTGATACGTAAAAATAGATGCTTACCTATATTTAAAACTAAGAACAAGAAACGCAACTTGCTTTTTGATTTACGTGGATGTTATGTGTATAGGTACATATATGTATATATACCTAGCATTTCTTATAGTACCTATATAAATACATATGGATTCCATCCATATTCATGTACCTACCTATGTATGTTTTAGGTTTGTATATTTTTGTGACGTGCGAGGCCTTCTTCGCCTACAGTTTTTCTCTCTTTTCACGCTATTGCACTAGACTAATATATAAGTGTTTGTGCTTCAGGGAGAAAAAGTTGCAAGAGAAAGCAAGCAGATAAAAATTTTCAATTTAGTGAAAGCGCGAGCAAGGAAAATGGAATTAAAGTGGTGTGACCATGCCGTGCCATTCAATTTGACTGTAAGTAAAGAAAATTTCGGCTTCTTTCCGACTAGCATTGGCAAAAAAAATCTACTAGTCACCCATGATGTTAGTTGGTTGCTAAAAATACAGGCTTTGGTATTAGTTGTATGAACCCATGTTGCTGGCATGATGATGAAACGCATTACAGTCTTGTCGAATACTATGTGTGTGGCGAATATAAAAGGACGAATGTAATAACGTGTGTCTGGTCTGGTGTGTCTGCCTCTGGCTGCGCCTTTTTCAAGTGACTTTTTCCGAGTGACCAAATGCTCTCATTTTTATCTTTTCACTTTATGACTTTCCAGCAGCAAAACAGGAATACATACTCTGAAAAATATATTCCACTGCATTATTCAAACTTGTTGTGCGGATTCCCCAAAATAGAATTATTCTTGTTGTATAAGACAGTAGTATATTCACGTTTATTTTTTTACAATTACCTAAATACACTATTTTTCACTACTGCATAAACTTACAATGACATTACTCCCAACTTTCATGTTAGTGATTTGAAACAAAAAATGCTCTTGATATGATAGAAAAGTTTCTTTTTTCTAAAAAAAAGTTGCTGGAGATTTTTCTGCTACTGGCTTCCAAGAATTCTATATATGGATGTTAAGATAACAAAGAAAGGACTACAATATAATGCTTTTGCAACGTCTGCTTACAACGCTCGCGAAATTAATGCCAACGTCACTATCAATTTCTACTTAAGTAAGCACTGAGAATAAGTTCGCGACTTGCCTGTCTTTTCTAAAAATAAGCTTAATGAATTCCCGTCGGCACAAATATAAGTTGACATTTTCCCTTTTTTGAATCTTTTTTGAAAAACAACCAATTTAATTAACTCCATTATGAATAGTACGATTACATTTAGCTTTTAAACTTTTTTATATTCCTTGCTTTGCTTACTATTCATCATTCTTTTCTAATTTTAGGACACTTACTGAACTGTCGTGACTGGAGCATGGATCACTTGTTATGCACGTCAAGAAAGGCAGTGTATTGCTGTGTAAATTGTTCATATTTAAATACTTTTGCAAATATTAAAGTGACCATATATCTCCGATAATAAAATTGTTTGGCCAAAAATATTAGTCTAAAATTATAATGTCTATAGACTAACAATTAGTTCCATTTTAATCATCAAGGCTGACAATTTTAATTATACTTTTACTAGCAAACAGAGCTTTCCATTCTCTAAGAATTTAATTGTCTGATTACATATTTTGCCTTTTACGCAAAGTCCCGTTTACTCATATTTGTGGGCACTGGATTACGTATATTTACTTATGATATCAAAAAGGAACCATGAGCAAACAGAGGCGTCAAAAGAACGAGGAGCTGCAACAGGACATAATCATCATAAAATAACCAACAGGGTTCATGACGCAGTTTCAGTGGCGCAGAGAAAGTTCCAATAACAACGCTGAAGGGAAAACGGAACCACCAGATCGTATAACACACATCATATTATCTATTAATACATTGGAAAGGAATACGTTTATTACTGGAAACTGGAATATAAAGTGTATATAAAACATATTTTATTATGTACACGAATGTAGCTCACACTGTAAGATAAGTTTTTTTTCAAGTTGGTTTCCATTATTCCGCGGTATTCCTCATCACAAACGTAAGATGATACATTCTTTTGTAGTACTTATCATACGCAGCATGGAAACATCCAACATTGTACATGCACCACCAGAGAGAGAGGGAGCGAGAGAAAAAAGGTTTTTGCTATTAAATCCAACAGTCAGTCAGAATGTATGTGTTACCATTATAGGCTTTGTAGCTGTTGTTGGCAGTTTTGGGACTTACCGGTGACTATGATGTATGAGGCATTGCCGTTCCATCGCATCGTCTTAGCCAAGAGTTTTTGGCCTACTGGCAGCTCTTTCATATTACATTTGTACACATATGAACACCACTACCACTCTCATACTTGCAAAGTTTTTATATGCGTTAGTGGATGCACGCTTTCTCCAAGTCTTATATAATGTTACACCAGGAGAGAAAGCAATGTGCGGTAATACTACTTTCATTCGATTTTTTTCTCTTCTCCCCTTCATTTCTCCCCGTCGTACATGTCTTCGGTATCATTATTACACCTACTTATAAAGGCAGGTAATATTAAGGTAACCTTTTTTACCTTTCCCTCCGCTTGCAGTAACAATATTTTTCCCTTGAAATGATGATGACGACGAGGAGGATGATGATAATGCCTTGTGAAAAGTAGGAGTAGCATGTTGGAAAGATGAGCGAGACGTATCCTTCATCTCATTGTCAGTGCTGAGCAACAACACCTTCTACCGCCAACAACGCCACCTCATGTAACATAAGCACCCATCACAAATAGAAATAGATTTGGAAAAGCAAACGGAAAGAAGAAAGGAAAGGATCATCTTAGCTCCTTTTCTTCTCTCTGTACTATCTTTACGCGAACAGATATTTATTGCTGGAAGAGAAAAGTAAAAAGATACTTTTGCTGGAAGCTACACCACACTTTGTGTGAAGAGAAAACTAGATCAATCGACTTCAGGAAAGAGGATTTCAGTGCACATCAGAACAACGTAAACATGAAATGTGTGCCCACGCTACTTCACTTGCTTATTTCTGGACCACTACCTAATGCTATTTCGCATCATAAAAATTTAGCCTGCCTTTCTAATTCAAAAAGTGGATGCGTGCTAAATGTACATACATGCACAACGTGTGAAGGAAGATGACCTACCTATCCAGTGCGAAAAAGTCGATGGGTAAGGTAAGAGAAAAAAGGAAAAGGAGAATTGATGATTGTACAACTTGAAGAATATTTTCGTGGTAATCTCTGACTTGCAGCAAGAATATATATGTGTTGCCTGTCTAAGGAGAGTGAAACGTATTATGTGCTCTCTTATGCCCCATTTTCCATGCTGTATGTGCCGGGATAAATATAAGATCACAAATATACATACAATGTCATGCAGTGAAGATTCTCGTCTGCGTGCCGTGTGAAGACATGTGGCAGTTGCTGGAAATGAGGTGTAGTTCCAAACTGGAATCCAAGAATGAGACGGAAGTAACCACGTAAGGGATCAAAAAAGATCTGATAATACCCAAAACACCAAGAGTATTATTACTGTGGGAAGTAAAGTAGGGAATTCACGAAAGCACACACTCTCACACAGAGCCAGAGATCTGAATAGAAGAAGCGGCTCAGCTTCTCCTACTGGGAAAAATGTAACGTCTTGTTGCCATATTTCATGAGATAAAGATATACATATAGGTACGGAATTACGGTGCACATTCCTACCAAGAAAACCCTTGAAAATACCCTTTGCCTTTTTTAGTACTACATTACGTATTTACCAACATTGAAAACCATGTTCCACTTTTGTCTATACCCATACCTAACTTGCTATGTACGTACCTACATTTTTGCACTGCTTGTCTTGGAAAGTCCGACATTTTTACAGTAAAAAACTTCACTTTAGTCTTGTATAACCCTGTTAGTGTCAATGTAGCCACTCCGTCCTTTAGAAAGAAAGTCTCATAGAAGAACTAGGCACTGTCTCTCTTCCTCAGACTTTCAAACGTCCTCTTCTTCGTCTCATATCTTTCCTGTCCTGCATCCGATTTGTTTGCATTACACAGCATTTGCATTCGCCACTGCTGTTGGCGTTGCTGCTCCATATAACAATATAGATACCTAGGCCACTATGGGTTTTTGTTCTACCTTGGCAAAACGAGAAAAATATACCCAGAAAAGGGAAAGCACGAGTTGAAAAAATGCTCTTGTTTTTCCTATTACTGTTATTACTTTGGAAGAGTAGCGTTAAGGGAATTGGAACTAGCTATCTAGGGCCTTAAGCATATTAGAAAAGCGTTGGATGTAGACAAGCATATCCTTTTTCTTGTCCTGTTATTATTAGTGTGTGCAACATTCATGAGGACTCCCAAAGGATGGGATGCCGTCTACTTATGTTACTACCTACTACTGCTACTCCACGTGCAGAGAATGTACCATGTCTACAAAAGCGTGTGCCGCTCGCCATTACAGTAATAATAATAATAATAATATGTAGTAGCCAATACAAGGCTTAACCAAACTAAAACAACAAAATAACATGGTTATATACGTCATTATTGGCTTTTCGTAGACGTATGGCCGAAATTCATTTGAGTATGTACTGCAACAAGACGAGTAGATGGAACTGTGACGGAGATAAAAAAGGTTTTCAAGCAAGGAAATGGTGGGGTTAGAAAAGCACGCTTCCTTTTCTATTATGAATGAAAAGCTCCGAATTCACGTAGCCTTTGTTTGATTAAATTGCATAACTGCAGTACACGAAAAAATATAACATGACATGCTGATAGAATGTAACAAGGTAATGAAATAATAACATTGATTTTTTCTATATGCCTCAGTAAACTTTTTTGCGCAAAACCAACATTAATTAAGGGAGTACAATACAGGTAGCAACACCATGATTGTTTATTGTATGCGAAAATTGGTTAGCTCGATTCTGTAAACAAGGCATGAACTCACGAAATAGGCCATTCGTAAAATTATGGTACATTATTGACAAACTTCCATATAATTGATATTATACAAAGTTGTAGCGGCAGCAAGTGAGCGGGGAATCTATTTCTGATTACACGGCTCGGCTGCCATATGCAGTAAAATTAAGTAGAGGTATGCACTTTCATTTTTCAGAAGTAATTATTATCATTATAATTAAATGAAGCGTAAGGTGTTCTGGAGAAATAACGCATACATTTCCAATAAACTCAAACACAGTTCCTGTAACACGCCTGCGAGCCAACTGAAAAGCTCATATTATCAGATATTCATTAATTGTGCAAAAAATCCGCCCGCAAAAGGTAGCCGCCATGTATTGCAGTAATAATATAATCAATATAATGATAATGATTGTAACTCTATCCTTGGTATTCGCCTTGTTGCTGTGTAGGAAGAAGGTTTATTAAAATTTTACACATGAAAGACTTTCCTCTGTCGCCATTATCCTTAGTTTCATGCTCTGTAACTTTTAGCCAATGCTGGCAAGGTTTTGTAAAAGTTCCAGTCAACAATCCTTTCGGATTTTGCATGACACTTGTCGTAAATATTCAATTTTTAATATGAACGCTTGGGAAGTGGTGAACTCGAGTAACGTTAATGCCATAGTTTAGCCACCCTTTGAAGGGCAACGACATTGTAACCTTGTTATTTTGTACTTTCCCAAAAAAACAAGCAGGGTGTCCTGTCCTCTTCCACTTAGCCTCTTAGCACGAACGAACGAGAAGGAAAGCCAACTTATTGCAAAAAAGGAGTAAATTGTATTTATGCTAGTGACGGTGCAAGGTTAAAGCCAGCAAGAAAAGTGATCTGGATTCTATATCTATAACATCGACGCTTTGTTGTTGCTCCCATAACTAGTTTAGTTGAAGCAGCAGCAGCATCTCATTTCGTGCAATCGGCTAAAGTTTGTAATAAGAGTCATCACAGCAAATATATGCGTAATAATGTCTGGTATGAGCACACAACCTCATTTTGAAATTACGTATACGATTTGTTTTACGACTTTTTCTGACTTTTTTCCGCTATCCCACTCTGCTTCTCTTCAGCCACAGGATAGAATGGTGGCGGTGGTGGTTTTGCACATGCTTCCACTGGCATGTATGGCCTTATAAATTTCAACACAAATTGAGTTTTCTTCCTTTAATTTGGCAAGAGTCAGCAGTGGTCGTTTCAACCAAGACTACTGCTGGAAAATGTTATTTTTTTATATTTGATTTGAGATCATGAGTGCTTGGATATGTCCTTTATTGCACTACTCCGTCTCATATCGCTTTTCTCCACACATTCATTCATAATACAGCTAGGATGACGACAACGATGAAGGGGGAAAAGATGAAAGTGGTGCGTTTACCACTTAGCCCACTTTTGTTGCTGGCTTTTCAAGGCTTTCTTACACCACCACCACCATGCACACAGAGAGAAAAACCGCTCATTTTATTTTGTTGAGAAAATGCTTTTCGTCGCTGCTGCGGATATATCCCGATATCTATTATGAAGGCACGCATGTAACTTTCAAAACTACCCAATCCTTTAAAATGATGATGTTGGCGATGATCATGATAACTGATGGTATATATGGGTTGTATATACGAGAATGTGGGCTAAGTCCAATTTCAACCGAGATGCCATTCAATAGATCATCAAACGAAACTCACAATTTAGATTTTAATGGTTCCACATGCCCTGATAGCTCCTTCGTTCCTTACCCAACATTATAAAAAGCCCCTTCTCTAAACTTTTTATGGGATCACATTTAACACTTTAAATTGCACTTTTGCATTTGTGCCATGGGAAGAGATGGTGGTGATGGTGGAGTCGAGTGTTGGAAAATAAATAGGATAGAGCATTAGTGCGATTACTATTACCAGAAGCACCACTCAAAGATACAATAATAATGCATTCTTTTCGGTTCTTCAAAAACCAAGTCATTACAACAATTTATAAACTTCAATTTTTTAAATAAGTATATCCATTTAAAATTCTGGAACTGGAAGTTTCTTTATCAAATTTGAAATTGCACTCGTAAAAAATAAAATTTGAAATACGTACAAAATTTCCAAGCCCGGATGTCCTACTTTTGGCAAACCTTGTATATGGTCAGGATCACAAGTAGAAATAACTTTTATTGAAGACCACAACATATGCACATGGCAATCATACTTTGTTGTATTCACTTCTCTGAGATATGCAACATGCACACAAGATGTTATTGAAAGAAAACCGTTTTTAAACTAAAATTTGGACCGTATTCCAAGAGCAATTGACTTTTTATGAGAAAAGTGATTTCATTTTTTCTCAATAAAGAGAGAGCCCTTCACCGCCCCTTGCCTTTTGGTACTTTGAACCAATGTCAAACGTCAAAATCACCACACCAGATCGGCCCATATGTACATATTATTGTAGTCTTCCATTTCACTTACAGTGCAATAGAGGTTTTGGAATTGGCAACGAAACTGTCGA